>VTPC01008382.1:0-38115 GCA_011009095.1 Ignelater luminosus
TCTCTTTGAACCAGTATCTTGTTTCTTTCCTATTACATTATGCTTTTACTTATGGTTATAAACATTAATATTGTCTTATAGGAAAACAAAATTTCAGCTCGTCATAAGTCTGGGTTTGAAAGCTGTCACCTGGTGGGGGACTTAGGATTTCGAAGCAAACATGAGGTATCCCCCTCGGGTTCCGAAATTGACGGGGATCCTCCTCGGCCTTGTAAGTAAACATAGAGAGCCTTTGTAAAACCAGTTGGCTGACAACCCTACTCTCGCACCCTTTACAAATGTCTAACGTTTTCATTCACTCTTGGTCGATTGGATGCTGCAAGCTCACCTCTGCAAGCTTGTGTTATAATTAACACAAAATGTTTACCAGACTAGCTGTAGTTGAAAGCTTTGGGCATGAGTTAAAAGTGGAAGCAATAAATGAGAAAACGTAGACTCAAATAGGCGGAACAGATACACTCATTATATGTAAACCTATCTCTTATGAAGCAATAGTCTGAAATGCTTGTCCAAGTAGTGGTAGTAATAATAAAAGCCATCTGTGCTATCTACTGATAAAAGAAAGTCAAAACTATAGATTATATATAGAGTCTTAGTATTCTTTTGGGCTAGAAAATCACAGCCTGAGAAAGAAAAGGTCTGCACCTGAACCTCTATTTTCATCTAATATTATTATTGATCTAATAAGCATTTTATGTAATCTTAAAGTGGTTTTTCTTAGAATTCAGGTCTATGTTGGGTTAGTTATTTTTGAATCCTTTCTTTCTACGTATACCTAATTGAAAAATATCAAAGATATGGCTATAGGTATCTAAGTCGGCTCAAAAGCTAAGGTTTGCCTTACTTGGCTTTTCGGGCCGATCAGCACCTTTAAGACTTTATAAAGTCAAAAAATGTTAATATTTAATATTACCAAGTACCAAGAGCTTAGTGAGCCTAAAAAGGTTTCCTTAGTGACGATAGCGTTTTTCAAAAACCTTTCAAATACTAAGGCAGTGGTATTCCATGAATAATATGTAGCGAATGCTACATAGCTCACTTCAAAGTTGAAGACTTCACGATGTCCAAGTCTGGATTTTCGGATTGGATTTCGGATTGGAGATTATGAAATAAAGAAGACTTTCTGAATCATTTTTGAATTTAGTCAAGAAAAAAATCTTAAAGATTTCCCGTGTTGCAGAAGTCTAAGACCGAGGTTGCAAGATTGTGAATTTTCAAAATTTAGGCAGAAAGATCCTCTTTTGTAAGGCTTAAGTCTGCTAGTGCTACTACACGTATAGAGGGATTATGCTTTCAGGCATGTTCGTTGATAGAACTCTTCCTGTCAGTGTTTGTATTGTTTTTTGCTCATATTTGCTGTGTTTATCCATAAGTATTTGTATAAATATAACAGGAAGAGGTAAATTCCATATTCATTTAGTATGCGATTTTGCCATGTTTCATCCTTTAGATGTGTTTTGTTAGGTTGATTTTATATTTTAGTAACGCTACAGTTTGCAAAACCAATTGAATATTTTCAGTTCATCTCAGTTTGGATTTATTACTAAACTTAAGTTTGATTTTCGTTTGCGTAAACGATTAAATATTTTATTAAATTTACTTATATCGTATTTGCACTAATATTGTTCCTCTTAATTAAGAATCAGTAGATGCTACAAGATTCAAGCAAACGTTTATCGAATGTGTTTTATTAGCTGCTAGTAATTCTGTATTAGAGATCAGCTCTCCGACATAGAAAACCTATGCACCTTAGGCAGAGACAGTCTTTGGTCATCCCCTTACTGTGAAGCACCGGCTTAAAGAATGTTAGTACCCTTAAGCAAAGATTATCTTTGTGCCTCTGCGGGCGATCTCCCAAACAGACATGGTGGTGGCCTTTTGGGCTTTAAATTAACATGAAGGTCCTCTCTTCGGACTCCAAAACAGACATGATAGAGAGTCCTTGTAAAATACTGCTAGGTAGCAACCACACTTTTGCGCCTCTTCACGAATGACGCCTCTGGGCTGTGCATAAGAATCCAAACGTCTTGAGTCAGCCCTGGATATGCAATTACTACAACCAGAAACACTGGAAAAGTCAAAGAAAGAGTAATTGGTAGTCGCTAGAGTGTGTATAGTTGGGATAATAAAGAAACTGCCCCTGCTAGAGACCTACGTTATCATTAAGCAATGAGTATAATCTCGATTGGCAATTGCTACAAGACTAAGTATAAGATGAACTGTGCAAAAAAGACGAAGTTACCTATAACGTAAACCCTACAAGCCAAACATGGCTTGCACTTGATAAGGAAATACTCCACATCTGTATCTACATCTGCGTTCAGTAAAATAGTGTGGAAAGCCTACAAAATGTTTTGAAGTAACCATAATGAGGGCTAAAAACCTGATGACTACTTTTTACCATAATGTTTAGTATGTCAAGAAAACTACGTATATTAATTTATTTATACATCAAATCTTACTGTCTTGGTGAACATATTCTTATATCATAAATGAGAGTCACTGAGATCAATTCTGCTTTGACTAACCTGAGCTCTGAGTACTTTAGCATCTGCCAGTGGTAGCATCTATCTTAGCACAATGATAGCAGAATTGTTTACACAATCGGTAAGGGTGTTCAACTTAAGGGCAGTTGCAAAACTTAATTGATTTTTTAAAACATGTAGCTGACTGAAAAATTATTTGAAGTATCTTGGTTTACGAGAATTTTAAGTTTTCAAGCCGGAAAAATGATTTAGGATTTTATTTGTGGATTCAAGGTTCTCATAAAAGTTATTAGCATAATCATGAAGTCTTTAAAGCCTTCTGAGAATAACATTTTGAATTCTAAATTGCTATTTTCGTTTACACTACAGGATTCAGCACTAGATAAAATTTATATTAGTCGATTTTTGGTATAAATAAAAAAGACGCATTCATTAATTTTTGAAGATATCTTCTCAGTCGGCTTAGATACATACTGTTAGGAAAATTTGGTGATTAACGAACTTTCTTTTATTTATTTTTATAAATAAAAATATATCGTTTGCTTATTTTAAAAACTTTTTGTTCGTAAATACATTATTTCTTTTTAGAAATTAAAGTTTAACGCTTTCCTTCAATATAAGAGCTTTTTCGTTTAATGCTGCTTGACATTGTCGCAATTTATGACTTGGGAACGTTAAACTTCTTCGATATTCTTTTATAAAATGTTTTCTTAATACTAAATTAGAGATATATTTTGCCCCTAAAATTATATTTTTCTAGTTTCATTTCTGCAATTCACAGAAATTTACACTCTTATCGTTTGGTTTTATTACACTTAAAACTATAAATCTGTCGACTTGACAGGCATAGACGAGATTTATTTTTCCTATAATTCTCTAATGCAAGGTGCAGGTCTTGTTACATCACACCCTGCTTGTACTATGTGATTGGTATGTCTAGACATCCGATATGTTAAACAGCCAATTATCTGTTAATACAACCCTCTCGGAGGGTTGGAAGTGCTATTTCTCTCTTGAAAACTCGAGGGGTTTTTCTACCTCCTCCGTAAGCACCACACGTCTCTTTCGTGTTACTTCCCTGTGAGATATTTGGACTTAAAATTTTTTCGCAAAGTACCAAGGAATAAATAATTTCTGCTAAGGTTAATTGTATCTGAGTGCAAAGTTCGCGATTTAATTCTGTCTTCGTTCCTTAATCTACTGATGATTCCCGGAAGTTATCGGATGTATCAATATTTATCGTTCCGTACCTTTAAAAGCATCGCCAACAGGCGGAATCTTCCAATTAAACCCACATTGAACTCTCGCAACTTATCGTACCGCTAATTATCTCATAATACCTGAACCTTTTGTGTTTCGAACTGCCTACGAGATTCGTATTGCCGTATTCTAATTAGATGTGTGATAAATCACCTAATATTACCGTATTAACTAACCTATGAGCGAGACGTCTGTTACCTGTAAATATTTATGTAATATCTGTGAATTAAAACTCGTGTGAAAGTGCCGTGAGGGTAGTGAACTTTGTGCTAACAGCTGGTTCCGCTCTTTAAAGGATATTTTCTGAGATGGTAAATACATATTACCTTTATTTTACTTAACGTCTTATGAAGAAGCATCGTTGGTACACAATCTGCCAACCCACCTTCGCAATCACTTGCAAAACGTATCTAAATTTTGCCGTACGTCACCAACCGCTTGGAGAAGAGTAACCCCGTTGTAAAGAGGTTACTCATACGCCGCTTCACACTGGCGAAAGATTAGTTAAAACCATTGTGTGTCATTGAATCATAACTTAATTATTTTATTTTGAACTTTGCTATCTTTATTTGTTTGCATCCTTTTATGCATAATATTTATAGAGTTAATGTGTATATTTATCGTTCACTTATGATAAATATTGTTAATGTAACGTTACAGTTTTTCAAGCTATTTTGTTTACTGAATTATCTATTTATATTTTTTTATTGAAAACCACGGTTTATTGCAATAATACCTGCAGGTGACGGACATAAAAACATCGTTATTATTTCTATGCTTCTTTCATAAAGGATCAAGGAATCTTATTTTAATATTTACGGTCGGTTCATCATATGTATGTGTACCTTGCCTTCATTGTTCCAGTGCTTCTTGTTTTGTACTGGTTTGCTGGACCGTAAATGTTGATCAGTTTCACCTAATCGCATTTATTGTTTACCTATATTTTGTACTGCTGTCTCGCTGTTCATTATTGTTTGTTTTGGGTGTATGAATTTCTTTTCCAATATTGTAACCGGACTGCTGTAACCTGTTTCTTGCACAATCACTTCTTTACACTCTTTACAGTATGCCAATATATGTATTAATTATTCTTAATCTTTTATTGAGTTATAAGCATACTCGTTAAATCTTACAGGAACAGCTGACCTAGATTTCAGTGACGTCAACGGTCTCATGCGTATTCATCATTTTGAGATTATCTTGTATAAGTAAGTATCTAACTAGAGTGCAGTACGATCTCCATTTTATTTATCTGTGTACTATTCGAATCTGTGGTTCGACCCTGGCTAACATCTCGCCTACTGACCTATATATAAAGATCAGCTGTGGGGTCTTCTACTCGAAAGTAGGTCACCGACATTTTACTACAGCTGGCGCCCTCTCAATATCAAAACTCCTAAGATTACCGCATTATTATTATCGTTTATCGCTTCCTCTCAGCTCTCTCAGCTTACGACCCGTCTTCGACTATATAAAGACTAGCATTACAGGTGGCATATCAATTTTGTATATGTTTACATTACCGATGGGTCACTAATCCCTGTTTTTCCCGTAACAATCCCTACTATTATAATTTGCTAAATACTCATATATTCATAAAGGAATACTGAAATATTCAAAAGGTTAGTTAATGTTAACTCAAATTACACCCGAGCCACACGTTTGGGCGCTAAATATGTAATAATATTTTCTTCTCCAGAGGACCAAAGAAAGTTGTTCGCCTCAACTAACTCTTTGGTTGACTACCATAGAGTAAGCAAAGAGTAATATAGCTATTGTAAAAGGAGACTAACTAATTATTTTATGAAAATAAATGTAATGATTGATTGAGGTATTAATGCGGAAAGGAAGTGATAGTCAACAAAATCAATCCCAAATGTAAAGTTCCAGTATATTAGTATGTAATGAAATAGGACAAAAGACGACAATGTCACGATGACTGTCAGATTAGAAATTTAGCAGGTTTCAGGGTTTTTTAACAATTTAACAACCTTAATAAAAATTTTACAATTTTTAAATAAACAACAAGCAAATTTAAATCCACCCAACGTACTAGAAACACATTACAATAATTTAATTTATTAACAACTTACAACATATTCAAATATTTACAGAGTAAGATAAATAATAGATATCTGCCTTTAAAGTATAAAACACCGCTTTCATTTAAAACGCTTTGAACTAGTACTTTAATGTATGAGAAAGTAAAACGATAAAAATTTTTAAATAAAAACACAAAACGGGGATGACGAAGACTTGATTTAATTACCTCTGGTTATTCTCACTTCTTTCTTGCTCGAAAGTTAATTAAGATACGTACCTCTAAAAAAATCCGGGGGATTTTAATCTACGGCATTAAAGCGTAAAGTCTTTCCATAATAATAAATAAGAATTAACTGTCAAAGTTTTCATATTTTAGGTTTATAGGCTGCATCGAAGTGGGAAATAATACTCGCTGATAAGAAATACAAAATTTATAGCTGTCTTCTCATTTAAAATACTGTTATTAAAATAATCTTTACCTCTTATCGCTTAATAGCACCGTTAAACCTAAAAGTTTGAAAATATGTTGAAGCTAAGCCTGATCAGAATACCTTCGCAAAATGAATAATTAAAATATTTAAATGCTAAAATAACAAACTCTCTCGGTTATTTTATAAGTATGACGAAGGGAAAAGAGGCACTTCAGAAGAAAATAATCGCTCGTTTTAAAGAAAATAGAGGGCCGCTTTAATTTAAGGGGCGGTAAAATCTGTTATACACTAAGTCCGTTCGAGATTTAGATGCTACTTTCGATCACAACAACCCGGAGACCCGCCAAAGGAACTCATTTAACCCGCTGAATAGCTGAAGAGGAAGTCAATCTCACTTCTGATTTAGATAAGGAACTGACGAGAATAAGAAGATATGCCACCATCTTCATACTGTTATATTCGTGTATTTCGTCTTTCAGAACGGCGATTTTCAATCGAGCTCGTTCCTACTCCTTTTATGTACGTGATCGATTTCAATTCGAAACATTTTTTAACTTATAACAACCCCAACAGAATGTACAAGTGAAATGGCATTCTATATATTTATTCATTGAAACAGTGCTCGTAAAACAAACCTAAAAGTAAGAAAAATATCTGAAGTTCACGACCATTTTGTTTCTTCGCCTTTTATTTAGTTTACGGAACTCTAATTTCGTTGGAATGCACAGAATGTAGTTAGCTTATTTCTCCCAGAAGCCATAAAAATAAATTTTCTAACAATCACACAAATGATTTTTAAAAATTCAGTGTAATTTCTCCACTTGCGTCGCAGCAGTGGTGTCGTCAGAACTATTATTAAACTTTAATTAGAAAAGAAAAATGTTTAAAGTGAAATTTTTTGTTTTTGGTATGCCTGCAACCATGTTCCGAGTTAATTCTGAATGGTGAAGAAATAGTTTGTAAGACACGCAGTGGAATTCACTTATTTAATTTTATAAAAGAAATTGACTACAATATACAGTGTGTCTCACATTTTATCTACACACCTTGGTATCTCATTTAAAATTTTTATTTATTTTTATTTTATTTTTCCATAAAGATAAAAGATTTCTTACAAGCAATATTGAAGATCAAATCACTGTTGTTCTAGAACTGGCATTTTTGAATCTGACTGTGTTAAAGTTGAGTTCAAAGACTTTCTTATTTACATAGAGAAGTAGAAGTAGACAGTTCTTTTCAATTGTTTTGCTCAATTTTATTTTCTTTTGGAATTATTGACACTTAAAATCTAACAAAAGATACATGGAGTCACCAAGTGGTCACTTTGAACCATGTAATTATTGTTTGTAAAAGTGTTAAAGAATTCTATTCTCAATTAATACCAAACGTTCCAAAATCAAGTGTCAATTTGTATTAGAATCCTTTTTTTTTTGATATTTTGAACTGAAAGATTTTACAGATTTTTTGAAGTAACGTTACAAGTTGATCAATAACTACTTCGAACTACAAAGAGGTAGACTTAAAAATGTCGCAGCAAACTTCAACTGACTTACAAATCCGCACTTTAACTCTCTGTAGGTGACTGATACTCCTCATATGCTTGTCTCGATCAATGCCTTCAATTTTCTTTGCGTTCTGAGTTATTGATTATTATCTCCAACTAAGGCTTCTACGGTATCTTCCTATATTAAACATTTACTGTGTAAATAAATTTTGAAAACTCAATTTTTTTTATTAATTGAATCAAGGATTCAAAATAGAATATACACAACCTTGAGGAACTTTAGGAATCTAAAATACAAATAGGCTACAAAATGGAAATTCAACTGAATAAATACACTAGGCGCTTTATTATGATGGCATTTATTTTCTAATCTACTCGTATTTCTACTAATCAACAAGCTTGGCATCAGAAAAATACAAAAGGAGATTTTTAATTTCTTATGATAATTATTAAACTATTAAAACCATATTTTGGTAAATAGACCACTAATGTGATCTCCAGTTTATTGTACTGCATTTCTCATAAATGGATATAAATAAAAGTCTACTCTTAACTTGAATGAAGTAACTTGCCGTAGGCGCCGATGTGACCATGCGCCGCACCGTCGCTAATAAGTCAGATGAGACAGCGCCAAATACCCTAACACTGATTATGATCTCTACCAAGAAGAGCAAAATAGTACTCCATATGTTTGAATTGCAAAAGGTATTTTCCACTTAGTTTTCTCTTAAGAAGAAACAAGACCGGTAAAGCCCGACATGAGGCTGTCGCAGCTTTGATAAAGCTTTAGGCGTTACCCTACTATAGTCTTTATTAAGAACAAAAAAATAGTACATTATATGTTTAAAACCCAAATAGAAGCCGCTACAGGTGGCCTGCTAAGAAATGTAAGCGTTGCTCTGCTATAGTTTCCATTAAGAACAAGAAAATAGCTCTGTATGTGATTCAAGCCCAAAACGTTTTTCTCTACTTAGTTTTCTTCCATAAAAAGACCGCTGTAGACAGACGGTGTTATAAGAAACGTAGAGTTTACTCTACCACATTCTGTATTACGAACAATAATACTTTAAATATTTGAATTTCAAAATCTGTTTTACTTGGTAGTCTTTTGGCAAAACAAAAAAAGGTTATCTAAAAAATGCTAGTGTTACCCTACTATAGTTATTATTAAAAACATGAAAATAGTACGGTATATGTCTGAATTTCAAAGCACTCTTTGCTTCTTAGTTTTGGTTTAAAAAAGAAGAACATACTGTAACGCGCCGCCGGTCGAATGTGGCGGAGAAGTCTCGAATTGTCCAGGCGGTCCGACCGGCGAATGTGCGAGAAAACGCGCGAACCTTCTAGGTTCATCGAGAGAAAGCGATATATTAGCGCGAGCAGTAACAGAGTCAGTTAGTTATGCAGTGAATAAGCTCGAACGAAATAAATGTGTAATTAGTGATATAAAAGATATAAAAAATTATTCTGTACATATAGAAATAAATACATTATTTAGTAAAAATAAACATTAGAAATAAATTGTAATAGACTTAGTATAAATAAATATTAAAAATTAAAGTAAACATTTAATTTAAAAGTTACAATATGCTGGATTTCAGGTTTCTGCAGGCGTTACTCTACTATAATTTTTATTAAGAAACCATGTATATGTTTGAATTCTAAAAAGACTTTCTCTACTTAGTCTTCTGTTAAAAAGAAAGGAGAAAAGAGAAGGGAGCAATAGGAAGGTGTAGTTCGATTCTAGACCGCTGCAGGCGACCTTGTGAGAAGTGTGAGTATTATATTATTTCTTACCGAGCTAGAGTTTTATAACACTACCTGACTTAACAAAGACCATTTATACGAACAAAGGCAAAGTGTCAACTTAACAGTAAAGTGGTCAATAAATAACTTAGATAAACGGATGATATTCAATTCAATTGATTAGGCTAGCTTATCGGACATGTTAATTCCGATGACTGAGCTGCAGAGTCGTAAAACCCAAGTATGGCAAGTCTGAGTATAGAATACTATGGTTTCTATTGAGGAGAAGAAAATAGCACTCTAAGTTCAGTCATTATCTGGTAACTACGTGTGACCTAGATTAAATCAGAAACAAACTTGACAACCCTAAAAGTAACAAAAACACGTAAAAGCACTGCCGTCTCGATGTTCAAACTGTGAATTAATTAATTAATTAATGCGGTGCCTTTTTTGTCTTCTTTTCTGTTTCTGTTAACTAAAGACAAGATGAGAAGGAAGATTGTGACGTCATTCAAAAAGGGTAAAAGTCAAACTTGATATGTTTGAATTCCAAAAGAAAACAGCTGAAACTCAACTTAATGCCGCTACAGATGATCTTATAAAAAACATAGGCGTTACTCTACTAAAGTCAAGTTTGGCCCAAGAACGTGTAAATAAGGCAACTGATATTAGACGCATCTAATTTTACCATAGGCGCTAAGTACGTTAGCATCGACCCTGAAGGTGTTAAGGTGAAAAGATGCACGAAACTAAACTCATTTACAATTTTTTCAAATAGTGCATATTTAGTATAGGGTTTTATGTATGAAGTTTCATTATTATGAAAAAATCGATGTCTAGATTTCTGAGAAGCTACAAATCTGGTATTAAATTTGTTAGTTTTGATGCTGCCTGTAAGATCTTGCAGACTAATTTTTATGTGATTACCATTACTAATTATCAACAGCATAATTTCATGTACCAATTTTTTCAACGAATCTAGCTTTTATATAATAATTTAGTATAAGCCTTTCTGTCTTCGTCGATTCCGTTGCAATACTTCATTAGTCATCATTTCTTTATCATCATAGCTAAACCTATCCAGTGAAACTCATAAAACTCGCTGAAGCGAATCTTTTGTTTGGAAACATTCTTGCGAAGTAATAATTTTTAAAAAGAAAATTCATATAACTTGGTCAGAAAAGCAACGCATATAAATTTTGGTATAATCGTAAATTTTCTCGTAGTTGTCACGATATAATCATATCACGTGACGTGTTATAACTCACTTTTGTTTTCAAAGTTCGCAACTTAAGCTTTAGGAAAGAGGGCATATCTGATCGGACCCACCATTATTCGGGGACTCCACGCTCTTATGCATCTCTTGGCTATTTCTAGTTTCTTGCTTTCATTTCCTCGCAGTTCTTATCGACAGAAGCATCTTATGAGTGCCAAGGCGATACACAATAGTTCACATTAAAGTGGCTCTATTGACCTAAAATTCGACTTTATTTTTATTGCATTTCTAGTGCTTTAACGCTGCTTAAATAACTAGACCTTTTTGTAATGTAAATTGATCTCGTATATTTTATACTATGAATGAAGCTATAAAATAAATTTAAATAAATTTGTTGTTGCTAAAAGCGGGAGCTAAAGGTAAGAGCGTGAAAATGTAATGTGAAAATAAAAATTTCTTTGCAAAAAGATGGAAAATAAAGTTGAACATTGCAGAAATATAACGGGAATAAAATGAAAGACGCAGTAATCTAAATATTGTTGCGAACGATTTTGAAAATAAGAATTAAATAAAAAAGAACTCGACATGTTTTAATAATTTTTTCTGCACAAATAAAATATGTAAATCAAATTTTTTATGTTTTCATTTATTACCAAAAGGAATTTTTGTAAGGAATAAGCAGATGCGTAGCTTTTTCATAAAAGTATCATCCATAAAAAGATCTTTATAAAGCAATAAATTATATCCAAGAAGTTATAAAATGAGATTCTGTGCTACTTCTGCTTTTTTCTACCTGGAAAATTAAAGCTTTACTGGATTCTTTTCATTACTATTGGAAAAGAAAACAATAATCCCTAATAAATTTCATATTGCAATTATATTTGTAAAAGGTCACTTTCAAAACTGTTGTTTCAGGAATTAATACGGAAAATTGTTGTAAGTTCACATTTGTTACACAATATTAAAAAACCTTTTTTCGTTGTTAGTAAACGACAATAATGGCAGATTATTTATTAATAATAGAATAAGTGCTATTTAAAAAGAAAGCTATTTATTGTGTCATTAAGTCATGAAATAAAATATTTTATGATTATAATATAAGCTCGCATCTGTAACCGTACTTCATCTTAGAATTTAGTGTGACTTGTAAAGGTAAGAAAATGAGAATGATTAGAAATTGAACAACAGAAAGTTAACAGTAGAAAAAGAAGTGAAAAGTGCTGGCAGCACTAAGTACTGAAAAACAGTAAATTGAATAAACACAGAAAATAGAGAAAAATCCAAAAATTAAAAAATGAAGATCTAGTTTGTTTCATATGGGATTATAGGAACACAATATTTCTATAGATTTGTCTGTTTCTTTTATCGTTGCAATATTCACTCACATATTTTGATATATTTTCAACACAAATTTTCTTTCTATTGTGATCATAAACAAAATCATACAAAACTTTGTACCTTAAGTTTTTCTTATTCATATCTGTAGAACGATATGTTTACACGCCATCACAATTACTCTAAATTGTAATGAATGTGATAACTTCTTGTAATATCTTTAAATGGTAGATGAAAATAAAGTGCTGGGTTTACTTAAAAAATAATTAGTTTATTTGACAGAGATAAATGCTGCGCTAAAGCCAGTCTCATTCCTTTTTCTTTTACATTTCTTTCCTCCGCATATTTCTATTTTCTAACGTTCCAATTGCTTTGTTGATTTGTACTGTTATTAAACATCTCTTGTTATTATTAAGGTCAGAGTGTACAATATCGTCATGCTAGCAGTATCTATACCGCCTTGGCCTGTCAAGGCTTAGGTGATACGAATGATACTTTCTTAGCAAGAAATACAACAGAACGTTGACTATTTTATAATTTCGGTTTTAGTTCTACATTGTTTTGCAGCTATCAGACAATGAAAGTAAAATTTTGTTTAAACTAATATTTTTGCTAAGTGATGATTTTGAAATGAAATAGAAGTGACACTTTTTTCAAATGCCATTTTTACTACAGTAACAAGCGTAGAGGTAGACCAATCTGATTCTCTGCAATATCACCATTTAAGCTGCCATCGCGTATAATGTCTGACTAAATAAAATATTTTCGTAATAAGATAACGCTAACTAAGATTTCGGTTTACACCCATGGATTTATTTTGCAGTATTGCCGTTTCTAAAGAAGAGAACCGCTGAATAAGAGGAAAATAGAAGCAAGAAAATATGCAGCTTGCCGCAATGTCTGGTAATTCACCTAGTCAAAACTTTTTGGTACCTCGTGGGATCTTGGGAGATTATTTATAAAAACAGCAAACATTGAAATGTTTTATGGGACGCAAAGCTGTTCATAATGAAAAGCGAAAAGAAGATTTTTGTAAAAGAATAATTTCTTTGGCTGAGGTAGGGATTTACCACGATAACTAAAATAAGGCAAAGGTGGTGAAAGTCGTGAGAGCTAAATTTAGAGAATGGGAGATTTCTCAGAAAAAGTAACTCAAAATAAAATTCATAAAATTTATTGAAAGCAACATAGGTGCCAAATTAGTAAGGCAGCACGTATTCGCCTAGCATATACTGACACATACTAGAAAAAAGCGTTAATCAAAAGCAACTCCAATGCTAAATTTTGCCATGGGCGCAAGAAACACCTCTGAGGATATCCATAGAGGAAGTGAAGGTAAAATGACAACCTTAAGTATATCAAACGATCTCAATATCAAAAAACATCTTTAATCTAAACCTAAAAACAGTTTTCCATAGTGTAACTGTTCGTCTTTCATAAACACTTCTCAAAAAACAAAAATCTGCGAAAATTACAGTCCATGCTGCCTGCACCTGAGGGCATAATGGTTCCTCTAAGAAGGCAAAACAGTCCTAGTTTAGATCACAATATTTGGGATATTCTGCAACCAAAAGTAAACGTTCTGCCTCTTGACTTGCTTGATCGATGTTAGTCATGTATGTTGCTGTAAAATCTGCTTCGCTAAATACATAAGGATCTGGTGGTTACCTTTCCAAATGCTTTAGCAACCAAGTTTGCAAATTTTTACATCTGAATAACATACCGATGAAGGTTTTATAAAATCCACATTCAGCATTAACAACCGATGTGTACAGTATGCGGGAAAGAAATGATATGTACACCATCCTCACGAGATAAATTAATGCGATCGAGATTCTACTATGGCTTGCATGTCCTTTAAGAGTAGCAGGACTGGATTGTCTGTGGAAGTTCTGAAAATGGTAATATACTTCTGGAACCATTTAGTAAAAATGTCTCTCTATATCCAGCCAATCTCATAGCATTCTGTCCAGAATTCTCCCCATTTCTTTAGTAGTAACACCATCAAAATTCTGAGAGTTTATATATAAATCCATTTTAATAGCTTCTTTCATTGAATTTGTAAACCATGTCTGCTTTTCAAACTTTTGCTTCTAGTTAGTGATCATCTAAAGTAAGATAGAAAATTATAAAATGTATTGAATGGTATTCCATATAGCAAGGTAAAATAGACCCTTAGAATGGTCCAACTGGTCCGTCTTGCCCGGTCCATTTTGCTCTATGATCTTTTGAAACAAAATATAATATTTTTAAGGTTGTCAACAACAAATAAAGCAACTGTGTGCTTTTTTGCAAGTCAAGATTTTACTGTTCTATAGGATTGGATTACTTTTTTTAAATACTGTAAGATATAAAAGTGTAGCACGCATAAGAAAAGTTAGTATTACATCAAATTATAATAAAAAGAAATGGCTAACTGTCTGCAACAGTCCATTTAAAGTTTAGTTTACCTACACTTTTACCTAACAGATGTCGTCAGTAACACTGAAAATATCTAGATGGGCCGTTTTGTCTGCAAAGTTTGCTGTACCTTCTGTTCCCCCCATTACGCTGATGTGTTTTTAGCTTTTGCCACACAAATGCAACTGTGTATTCCTTCAATAGAGAAAGGAAATTTTGCAGGCCCAAAGTATGAACTCAGCAGAGGCTCAAAGACTGAAGAAATTTGCTATAATATGGATGAAATAGGGTGCTATTTGGTATGGCATCTTCAGCGATAACTACATATTGTGGCAAATGAGCATGGACAAATGTCACAATAGTATCTTGTGGCAATGCTATGGTCTTTGCGATTTTCCCCTTGATCTTATTTAAAGGAATAATAATACAGCCAGAGTAGACAAAATGGCAGATTCTTTACCTTCAGGTAGCATGGCCTTAAACAAAGCTAGGGATAATATGACAGTTGGTGCTTTTATTCAATTTGCGAAATACAGAGTTCAAAATTTCCACTGTCGCAGAAGAGTTAGGCATTAGCCTTGTATAGCTTGTCCACAAATAAATTTCAACCTACTGATAAGGTTGTGTTTCGTTTGTTTGAGAACTGTTGGAATGACAAAGTTTTGGAATATTGGGCAAGACATAAAGACCGTTTTTTAACAAAACAACATTTTGGAATCATGGGACGCGGTTGCATTCTGCTAATACTCGTCATTTGCTTACTTAACTAGCTTTGGTTTTTGTTGTATTTTTTTCTAACTACTGTCACTTCTGATTCCCTTCTGCTAAATGGCTCCAGGAGATCCAATAAGTACGTTCTAAATTTATCTATTCAATCCAAATATTATTTCTTGGGAAACATTTGTCCCATACATTGTAACTAAACGAGAAAATGCACCTGAACTGATTGTGCTAAATAGATTCAAAACATTGTTGCCGTCAGGTATCTCCAAAACTTAGATTTCTTAACAAACTGAATCTAATAGAGTTATCACTCCACCTCCAGATTTAGTAAACACCTTTAGAAATCATCCAACGGTACACTCAAAAGACAGAAGTGTTTACGGAGAAAATGAACTCCAACTGTCTTGAAGTGATATAGCAGCAAACAATAGTGAAAAATATTGCCATATTGCATTGTCTTATCTATTATAATTGCTATTACATGTACATCTTGAGCAAGATATACTGTGGATCAATTGGTTTTCGGAATATGTGATTTTTTTTAGAATAAACCATGCAAGCTTAGCATAGCAATATTTTATACGCCTAATTACTATTTCTCTTTTTTTTTTGTTAAGGTCCAATTATATTTACTGTACACGTTCTATAGTTCCGGTAACTCTTCTCGATATTCTTCCATTCTTTCGACGCATTCGATTTGTTTGGTTCATAGAATTTTCATCGTTATCAAGCTTTAATTCTATTTTTGAATTCTTTTGAAAATACATTTGCAATTCTGGGTGACTCTGCAGATTTTCTTCAACCAACTTTTCCTTTCATCCTATCTTCATGCTTAATACTGCTCCAGATAAATTAATGTTCTTTCGTTTTTATCATACCTTGCTCTTCTTAATTCGTTTTTATTACGAGGATGTTCCAAAAAACGCGAAACGTGGGTTTCCTTTTGCTCCACTCGCGCAATCTCTATCAGTTTTTGCCAGTTTTATTTGTACAAAACTGACAGTTGTACTTCAACACCAATTTATGTAAACCCGTTAGGAACTAAAAGGTCAATAAGATGACCTGAAAACTCATAGATGTATCACTTTAAAAAAACCATGATCCCAGTATTAGCAGAAAAGGGCACACTAACTATATCATCAAGACATCTTTTATTCATCAACAAAGAATTGCACTTAATACCTAAATTAATAAAATGATATTTCTTAAGACTCCACTTTTCTTTATGGCATTAATAATAAATTACGAGTATAATCTACTCTATCCGCTTAATACCACCTTTTCTCTCTCTGCATATTTTTTTTTTATTTTATTTTCCACGGACTATTTTAACCTAAAAACATCTAAGAGCATTAATTATAATTTTTAATAAGAAAGCCGATGACATTTGTATGAGTAATACCCTTTAAAATTCCCAATTCGAAATTTATCGCTTAATTGTGACGCCAACTAGAAAAAGCTTTTAAGGGCAATATTATAATACCATGCTATAGGGTTAAAATGTTCTCTAAAACATCTTTTCAAGAGCTTTAAAAGAATCTTATGTTAAGTTAAAAATTAAAAGGGATAAAAGGAGTATAGGTACGTTAAATGATTTACACGTTTATTATGCTGAAAATTATAAGATGCGAACAGCAACTACTACAAAATTGTAAGAAGAGTGGAGAATATTGATTAAAACAACAACTTAATATGATTCTAATGCATGGATATAATTTATACATAAATTTAGAAATATTTTCTGGAGTTATCTATTAAATTATAATGAGCAGCAGATACAACTTTGTTCGCTAGCTTGAAAGTTTCCGTTAACTTAGCTTCTGGGAAACTTAAAAGGGGAATATGTCTAATTATTACACTTCACAAGTTTTAAGGGTACATTTTTGAGTTGGGAAATTAAAAAAAAGGAAACGTATGTAGGATAACAGGAAACGACACGAAAAGGCTAAAAAGCAGTTGTCTTAATATGTAATACGGTTCGTGTAATCCTCGGGATGTGGAGTACTTCGAGATGGTTATTAGCTGCAAAGATGTGAAAAAGAATATTGGATAGATCCGTAATAAAATTTAACGCGATAGAAGCGAGTACTTTTCTCTCGACGATTTTCTCTAGCTACTTTCGGTTAAAATTTCCTTAATCGGTTTAAAATTGGGTATAAGAGGAATTAGCGCTGCAGTATACCTCTTCTTACCTCTCCGAGTCTACTGCCAAAGTTTAATTAAATTTTAGCCCTGATTATATGCGAAAATAGCTCGGAAAAGCGATTACGGACAAATATTACTTGATTAAATCCAATCCGCGTTATTTTTCGATTCGCTATCCGTGCTTCCAGGGCTAGACGATTGCAGTTAATTTATTTCGAGAATTCTCTTTGGGACCCGATACAAAAGTCAAGAGGCAACCCTTCCTCGTACAAGCGCACGACTTTATTGCATACTTTAGACGATTTACTCACATCAGCTTCTTGCAATTAATCTCTCCGCTATTTCGGCTTAATTTATGTTCTAGCTTCGCGTATATCGTGCATATTAACCGACTGACAAGTTCAAGAACGCTGAGCTCGCTGTTTTAAGGTTGGTTGGTGTATTATACACCCCCGTTGCAACTTTATAATTGGTGATAATAAATATATTTAGAGGCAGAATAAACAGGATCGACGTAATTCCCGAATACTGCTCTCTAGAGAAATTAACGTAAGTTCGACAATCAAATCCACGCGGAGACTGCTGTTAATTACACTTTCATGTTGCTCTGGACGGGCGAGATAGATAAATATATGTATATGTCTGTATGGACCGATCTCCGGCTTTCCGAAATCAAACTGCTATAATCACTTCGCTGTTGAACTATTATTAACTACTACACTAGGTACGTTATAAATTAATTTTGCAATATAATTCGTCCTCGATGACGCACATTACTGGAATAATAGCTTATCAATGATTAAACTAACACTAGAGGAAGCTCATTTACATAATGTAATTGAAGATATTTCAAGTTCAACGGTATAGTTCAAGATATCGTAATTGTATCTGTTATACTAATATTAGTAAGTAGTACTACAAGGCAAATTAGTTCAAAAGTTAATCACTTTTGGTTTACTACCAATTAGTTAAATAAATAAAAGAGCTCGTGTAGTACAGTTTCAAAGGAGACTAAAGCAAAATTCATATTACCAATATTTCTAGTAATTTCTTAACAGGATTTCCAATATTTTTTGCTATACATTCAATAAGGTCAGTATTTTAGCTAACAATTATTAAAATTTGTATTCTTTAAAAAATTCTCCAATGAAATAAATTCAATCAGGAACAGAAAGTCTTGTTTCAGTGCTCATAAATTATACAGTGTGTCCACATTTCGATGCTCACTATTGGGATCTCGAAAATTGTAAGAGACGGGAAGTCGGTTAAATTATAAAAGATTTGGCTATTTTGGAGATCAGTCTACTAATGCTTTTGTTTTTTCAAAAAAGTTTACGGCTTACTAGATATTTGCTAAAAACGAAATTATCTTATTTTTTTTAAGTGAAATATTTCAGGAACGAGCAAAGATAGAAAAGAACTGCAAAGAGGGTGTTTTAGAAAATTTTTACTCCGAAATGCAAAAAAATTATTTTCGCAATTTTTTTTTGTTTTACTTCGGCGGTGAAACGTAAATCCAGATTTTTTCTAATGAAACGCCTACTTAATTTTCTTATTACCTTTTGATTTGCTATGCAAAAATTGCTAAAACAAGATAAATACGCTTTTATGGGGCATTAGCTGCTTATTTGATGCTATCTGTGAATGCTCAGTAAAGTATCTTAAAAGCGTTTTTTGTTTTGGTTTAGCAATTGTTACATAACGTACCTCTTACAATTTCCGAGATCCCAATAGTGAGCATCGAGATGTGGACACACTGTATGCAAGGTTGCTGAACAAAGAACTTTGTTTTTTATTAGAAAACGGTCGTCTTTTCGGTTTTCAGACTCAGCTAAGTTATCTCATCGTAGACACCAGCAAGGTGAAGGTCTCTGAGTAAGTATATTTGTTGTCTGCTTACGAAGGTTGCTATTTATATTTCTGGCCTTGGCAACACTGACTGTTTTCAGGCGTCAGCTGTCATTTCCGGTGTAAACTTTACATTGTTGAACATAACCTCAACCACAACATTTTGTCATTTGAGTGCGATTAGTGTTGTTTGCAGTTAATTGAAAAGTGCATTCCCTAGTAAAAAATGGAATTGACCCGTGAACACGTCAAGAGTGCATCAATGAACTTAATACATTATATAGCGATGAAGCTCCATCCTACAGCACTGTAAAAAACTGGTATAATGAATTCAAACGTGGCCGATGTTCACTCCAGGACGAAATCCGTGAAGGCCGTTCAAAATCTGTCGTTGTGCCTGAAAACATCGATGCTGTGCGTGAACTGATTAAACAAGATTGTCATGTGACATACCGTGAGATTGAGGCATCTTTGGGCATTAGTATGACTAGCGTCAACAAGATATTACATGATCATTTGGCCGTAAGAAAAATTTGTTCCCGTTGGATCCCGCATAACCTGACCAATACTCAAAAGAAGGCTCGCGTCGACCAGTGCATTGAAATGTTAAAAAAATTTGCGAAAGGTGCATTAAAGGCTGTGTATAACATCTGCACAGGTGACGAATCATGGATCTACGCATATGACCCCGAAACAAAACAGCAATCAACTGTGTGGGTCTTTCAAGACGAGCCAAATCCAACAAAAGTTGTTCGCGGAAGAAGCACATCGAAGCAAATGGTTGCCTGCTTCTTTGGCATTACCGGTCATGTGGCAACAGTGGCGTTAGAGCAACGTAAGACGGTCAACTCTGAATGGTACACAACCATTTGTTTGCCAGAAGTCATTGGAGAAATTCGGAAAACTTCAAACAAGAGACGAATCATTCTTCATCATGACAATGCAAGCTCTCACGCCGCTGCTCAAACAACTGAATATTTAACCAGCCAGAAGGTCGAGTTGATGGGCCATCCACCATACAGCCCTGATTTGGCACCCAATGACTTCTTTTTATTTCCGTACATCAAAAACAAACTGCGTGGTCAACGATTTTCAACACCAGAAGAAGCCGTTTTTTGTTTCAAAACGCATATTTTGGAGCTGCCTCAAACAGAGCGGAAAAAGTGCTTCGAAAATTGGTTCAAACGCAGGGAAAAGTGTATCAATCTTAATGGAAAATATTTTGAAAAACAATAAAACTAGTTTCGATCATAAATACTTGTTTTTTCATTGTTAGGCCAGAAATATAAATAGCAACCCTCGTATTATGATTTTTAAACTAAGTATTTTTGCGTGAGTTATAATTTTTTTTGGTTTATATTTCAAACTTCCTTATGTTCGTCAGATGAATGTTATTTTTAACATGATACTTTCTTACTGGGCTACAAACCCTCTTACTAAAATCAGACTTAGACGAAGAGACATATTCTGGAAAAAGATGCTCTTGGCCTCTTTAAAGAATTTGTTTATTATTTATCTTTATTTAAGTATCGAGTTCACTGTGTTGATCTTTAGTCACGTTATTGTGTTATCTTACAGTAAATGATTCAGATAAAAATTTAGAAATTGTATTTATCTTATTTGATCTACATACCATTTCAGACCTATCTATATTTCCATAACAATGAGGACTTTTGAAATATAAAAAATTATATTGTAATTGCACAAACTAGACCCCCAATCCAGGTTCAGAAAATTTTTCACCCGGTAAATAACGAAGAACAGAAATTCGTCAAAGTAAAGAAAAAACCAAATTTTAAAATTGAAGTCGCTTTATCTCGAAAATTAGTGGTCCTATTTTCATGATATTTTCAATAACTACCACTAGCAAAAGTGGCGCAAGTTGCTCATGTGCGCAATACTAACGGACCGGAAATAGAAGCACTGCTTTTAGAAACCACCAGATTATCTGTCCATCCACACTTGATCAAATTGTGGTTCCTAGGTGGCCGTCAGTAAGGAACGCAGTTGAATTTTTGAAATACATCAAAAATGATACTAAGAGGTTTGGTTTGTTTTAGGATATGCCCACAAAGTCGATGAAACAAATTTCTTATCTTTCCAAATTTCTTCGTTAGAAGTCACGAAAAATTGAGCAAAATCCAACTTGAAGATTTTCGTTCTTGATAACGCAAAGATATAAGCAAGTTGCGTTTGCGGATTTGTAAATATTATGACTCAACATATAAGTTGGATTTAGACGATCTCCGAATGTTTTGTGATCAAGATAGTTTGGAAAATTGAGTTTTGGCCGCCTTTGACTATGATAACAGTCTTCTACAAAATTTCTTTGTTTTACCAGATATCTTGAAAACTCTTATAACGGCACTTCAAAAACGGCTGACTTTAGAAAAAACCGAAAAAACTCAGCCGTTTTCAAATCAATTAATGTAATCAAAAGAAGAAAATTGATCGGCAAGTACATCGTACGTATCCATTCGTTACGGTCGGATCTATTACTGACCGCTGCTTAGTTGTTTATTGAGGATTAACGGCGAGTCGTATATCAGAACATCTGTAGCAACGTATAAAATCTAGAAATGCGAGTGGTCAATGTACAGGGTGTATCGTAACAAACTCCGCATTTTGAATTTGTTACGATATATCATCTCAAACCGTTTTGACTGGACGATCGAAAGTGTATTGAAAAATTTTAAAGCGAGAACACATGACCTTTACGTGCAAGAATATAAAGCCACAATAACCTTTACCAGGTGGGCGTGGCCCTTCAATATTCTTTTTCTAGATTCTCTAGCACTAATCACTACTTGCTAAACAAAACCTATAAGTTCGTACCCACTGTACTCAAACTTCCGGAAAACTTAATAACAATAGCGGTATTTAAAGACAGAAATCGTTCATCAGTGGATAGGGTAATTTCAAATAACTTGTGGTAAGTTCTTTGTAATTGGAAACTAAGAGCTGCTGTTGAGAATCGTCAGATTTTTTGCAAATTAAACCAAATTACCTGTTTTCCTAGTCACTGGAAACTACAGAACTTCCACTACTTTGCGCAATTGCCATGTTGCCGGTTTGTTGAAATCTTTCAATATCTGTAATCACATTACCTCTATAAACATCTAGTCGTTTCACTATCTGAAAAATCTGTATGTTAACATTTGTATCTCAGAATATTGAAACTACACGACACACCAAATGATCCAAACTATCCTTAATCATTTTGGATCACTTGGTATTTAAAAAAACTACATAGATGTAAGTGATGAAATTAACGAGATTACGTTAGTTAGAGAATATCAAAAGAATTTACTTCTGATTGGTTTTAAAATGGGTATAACATCTATCAGAACAATAACATTTGTTTTGTCATAATGAATCTAATCTGTAAGTTCGTAGATATTCTGTTTCTTATAGTACCCTGCATACGAAATTCTGAATGTAAGATTTTAAAAGATCAGATGTTGTTACAACCTGTTCTTATTTTCTTTTTTAATTTATCTTTCTTAATGCAGTCAACAGGGATTATCAGTGACTCAAGATGTATTTTTGATTATTCTACTAATTAAATTGTCATTGCATCATTTGCATTGCATAACACATCTATAAATAAACATATTTTTTTGTTGCTTGGAGATTAAACATATAAAAGCAACTTCCACTAAAACCTTTGGTAGTTTCATTTTTTCCCAGTGTTAACAAACAAGTTAGAAATGTTCAAGATTTTCTTTGTTTTAATATTCTTAATAGCTGCGATTTTATGCAAGCCCTCTCAAGACAACGTTGGTAAGCATCAAAGTCATCGTTTTATTTATAATGTATTATTTTTGCTGTTGCTGTGAATTGTTTTCAAGATAATGCAGGAAAATGTCATTACAAGGGAGTTTACTTTGAACCAGGAGAATATGTTCCTGCACCTGTAGGCGAATGTACAAAAATGAAATGTAGAGATTCTGCAACTAATGTCCTCTCGTTTCTTACGTAAGTATAGTAATAGTCTGATTTTTTTATTTTTGTTTAATTAAGTCTTTATCACATTTTTATAGATGTCCTGCGTATGTACAACCTGCAGGATGTAGACAAACAGAAAAGGACTTAACGAAACCTTATCCTCATTGTTGCCCAAAAACTGTTTGCCCAGAAGGTGGAGTGACAGAAGCAACAATTGAACTGCATCTGTAAAGAGTACTAATTAACAAGAAGAATCCATTTATAACCATTTATTTTACGCATAATCTTTTGAGGTTAAAGTGTAATAAACCTGAATTGTTTTAAAATAGCTTTTTATGTAATAAAATGCAAATTATTATAGAATTTTAAGAACTGTGCTCTGTTGTAATAAATAAATAAAATAAATAAATGCGCATTGTATCTCAAAATGCCAAAAGTTTGTTATTTCAACGCAACTGCTATCAAAAAAGTAAACAAAACTGTAAACATTAGATAATAATTGACCTACGAAACCTTATCCTCATTCTTGCCCAAAAACTGTTTGTCCAGAAGGTGGAGTGACAGAAGCGACAATTGAACTGAATCTATAAAGGGTACTAATTAACCAGAAGAATCCATTTATAACCATGTATTTTGTGCATAATCTGTTAAGGTTAAAGTGTAGCAAACTAAATTGTTAAACAATACTTATGATTAGCAAATTATTATAACATTTTAAAAACAATAATTAAATGAATAAATGCGTATAAATATCTCAAATTGCCAAAAGTTACCTGAGATAGAACTTTGTTAATTTAACTCAACGAAATGATAACAAAAAGTTGTAGCAGATGTATGTATTGTCAAAGAAGGCGCCTATTACATCGTCTGTTACTTTAAGTAAGGCACTAGTGCAACTGCTGCTCTAAGAAGTCCGTTTGTTTTTCTACAATCATCTCTGATACTTTGCATAGAGCAGGTAAGATAAAAATAGGTAAAAAATTTTTAAAATCACTCAAACTATGTACTTTATTTAAATGGGTGGAACTGCTCCTTTCCAACTTGAAGGATATATGGAGAGAAGATGGAGTAGACACAAGTTCACTATACATCAGTGTGACCCCGTACTACACTAGTAAACTTTTTTGTTTAACATTTTACCGAAAAAAGTTACTCTTCATAAAAGGTTACTTTTTCTAAAATGTCATGGCTAACTAGAATAATCACAGCGCCTTCTCATGTTTGGTAGTATGATTACGGGAAAACTAAATCAACTTTGAGATAGAATGTTTAAATTTTATATCTGAGCACAACCTTCTATTCCAAACAACTTTTTTAGATAAAATTTTTCTCTATCTCTACAAATAAGATAAGTTTACTTTTGACTTATTTTCAGGTTTTCTGATTTTTCTGGCACCCCATATGTTATATCAAAATTCTAAGTATGTTTAAGGACATTTTAGAATAAGCGCAACATTTTATGAAGAGTGATTTTTTTCGGTAAAATATTAAACAAAAAAGTTCACAAGTATAGTTAGATCCATCCGGGGACGCACTGTATATGCTGATATTCCATCATTACCTGCAGCATTTGTTTTTATACTTTTAATACTTTTTAGTCCTTTTATGGATTCAGGAAGGGAATTCGGCACCTGATTTTTTGTATTATTTTTATTATTACTATTATTGTCATTATTGTTATTGTATAGGTACTTCGTTGTTGTTATTATATAAGTTAGATACCGAGCTGAGACAAAAGTTACTTTTTGTCGACCTTATTAGAAAGTAGGGTTTTCGACCCTCATTTTGTGGCCGAAAGTTGACGATTGCATCTGAGCGAGAGACAAAGTAATTTTTCCTCCCCGTTGTTTAATTTTTATTTGGTTTTTTCTTAGATACATTTTAGATACCATGGATACCAAAGTTATCTTACAATTACTTGCAAAAGTAAATTATTAATGTAGAATAAACCTTTATTTAGATTTCTGATAAATGTCTTAAGATCGACGAAAAATCATATGTGACACTCTGGAAGAAAGTGTCTTTTTCCCCTTGTGTGCTTTATTTCACAAGCCACACACGCGGAAAAAAAATTTCACTTTCTTCCCTCGTAAGACAAACAACTCTTATACCATTTATTAGCCAGATGCTCTTCACGAAACTGTCTGTTTGGTTTTTCCATATAAAATTGACCTGATTACTATTATACAGGGTCGCTAAAAAGTATGGAAACACGCTGCTTCTGCAAAAACGGTAAAAAATAGACAAATGAAATCTGAAGAGCTTAAAGTAAAGTAAATTATTAGTGAAATCCTTGACAAATTTTTTGCCAGGTTTTGCGAAGGTAATTAAAAATAAATCTTCAATTGTTTTTCGTACGGCCGCCATATTAAATTTTTTTAAATGGAACATTTGGATAGGGATGTTCAAGACAAATGCAATGGTATATGGGTTGCTATACTTATCTTGAAAGGTTTAAGAGATACTCGCTATTCTTTTGTCAGGGGTTTCACTATTAAAAAGTATGGAAACACGCTGATCCTGCAAAAACGGTAGGAGATAGACAAATAAAATTTAGAGATCTTAAAGTAGGCATTGTTTGCAATGTTTTACGAAGAGAATTAAGATCAAATTTTAAATTGTTTTTTTGTACGGCCGCCATATTAATTTTTTTTTAAATGGAACACCCTGTATATGACCACGTATCTCGATAGGGATTTAAAAGGTAAATTCAACAATATTAGGTTTGCTATACTAATCTTGAAAGGTTTTGGAGATAATCACTATTCTTTTGTCAAGGATTTCTTAACTTCAAGGACGGATTCGTAATGCAAGCAGATACCCCCGATTCTTTGAAAAATTCCTTGCAAAAATTTCAAAAGAGATTGTTTCATTCCCAAGAAGTTAACGAAACGCATTGTAAACACTTGTATAAAATCATATTGTGTTTTTGTTATTATCAATTCGTCACTACTTGTTCTTATTCCACCATAAATTTAGTTTGCTGCTCTAGCATCGATCTATTATTTTAAATAAGTAGGCTAAGGGCAAAATTTCTATAGTTTTCTTTTACTTTAATAACTTATAAAATAATCGCACATCGTTTTTTTAGTTCCATTGCCTCTGCTGTTTCACGGGTAACTCGATTTTGATAAAAATTATTAGTGAAATCCTTGACAAATGAATAACGATTATCTCCAAAACATTTCAAGATAAGTATAGCAACCCTTATATTGTTGAATTCGCCTTTTAAATCCCTATCGAAATATGGGGTCACATACAGGGTGATCGATTTAAAGAAACTTAAGGTGGCGGCCGTGCGAAAAAACAATTGAAGATTTGTTTTTATTTACCTTCGCAAAATATGGCAAAAAATACTTACTTTAAGTTCTCCAAATTTTATTTGTCTATTACTTACTGTTTCTGCGGGGGTAGCGTGTTTCCATACTTTTTAGCGACCCTGTATAAATGTATTGGAGATCCATGGCTTAAGGTTCGTATGTATTGCATAATTTAAATAAAAGTACTTCCTTAAGTGTTTTATATTTTATTTAATTTTCTCAACCGGTTTCGTTCAAATGAACATCTTCAGGAGAATGACAATTTTTCTCTTGAAGATGTTCAATTGAACGAAACCGGTTGAGAAAATTAAATAAAAAATAAAACACTTAAGGAAGTATTTTTATTTAAATCATGCAATATTTTATAAATATTTAAATTATGTTTTCTTAACATTGGTGACTTGATTTCGGAGTTGAACAATCTGCTCACGATTAGCAATTAATTTATTTTGTTTGTAAATGTTGTAAATATTATGGATTTGCATTAGAAACCTCAAGTTATTATTCAGCCAAGGTGGCAGAGGCTTGGATATTCTAGACCTTGATAGGAGCATGAATGGCAAATAAAGCAATTAACTTACAAATTAAGAAAGTTAGCCTTACGTATTATGTACATCAATCCTTTCAATTGGTTAACACAAGACTTGGCTAATTGCATAGTTATTAAGATCTCTAAAGCAACGATAAGTTTTGAAAAATGCAACAGGTCTTCCGTATAGATGTCTTTTAAGTATAGTAGAATTAAAGCAAGATACAGTAAGAAAAATATTTGTCTCGCAATGTATAAGTTTGTTGATATTTTTTTGAGACGCACTGTATAATTGATTCGGAATGTAGAATTAGTCTCAGCACTAATTGAAAGAATTTTTTGGAAATTTAAAGGAACACTTTAAAAGACGGATGTTGTTACAATCTTTCCTTATTTTCTTTTTTAATTTGTTTGTTTTAATATTGTCAACAAAGATTATCAGTGACACAAGATGTATTTTTGAATATTTTGCTAATTAAAATTATCATTGCATAACGCATTTTTAAATAAACATATTTTTTGGATGCTCGGAGAATTAACTTATAAAAGCAACTTCTATAAGAATTCCTGGTTGTTTCATTCTTTTTAAGTGTTAACAAAGAACAAGTTAAAAATGTTCAAGATTTTATTTGTTTTAATATTCTTAATAGCTACGATTTTATGCAAGCCGTCTCAAGACAACGTTGGTAAGCATTAAAGTCATCGTTTTATTTATAATGTATTACTTTTGCTGTTGCTATGAATTGTTTTCAAGATAGTGCAGGAAAATGTCATTACAAGGGAGTTTACTTTGAACCAGGAGAATTCGTTCCTGCACCTGTAGGCGAATGTATAAAAATGAAATGTGAAGATTCTGCAACTAATGTTCTCGCGTTTCTTACGTAAGTACAGTAATAGTCTCAATTTTTTGTTTTTGTTTAATTAAGACTTTATCACATATTTATAGATGTCCTGCATATGTACAACCTGTAGGATGTAAAAAAACAGAAAAGGACTTAACGAAACCTTATCCTCATTGTTGCCCAAAAACTGTTTGTCCAGAAGGTGGAGTGACAGAAGCGACAATTGAACTGCATCTATAAAGGGTACTAATTAACAAGAAGAATCCATTTATAACCATTTATTTTACGCATAGTCTTTTGAGGTTAAAGTGTAATAAACCTGAATTGTTTCAAAATAGCTTTTTATGTAATAAAATGCAAATTATTATAGAATTTTAAGAACTGTGCTCTGTTGTAATAAATAATAAAATAAATAAATGCGCATTGTATCTCAAAATAGCAAAAGTTACCGCAGATAAAAGTTTGTTATATTTCAACGCAACTGCTATCAAGAAAGTAAACAAAACTGTAAACATTAGATAAGAATTACCTACGTATTATGTATTCCAAGTACGTAGGTATGTCTTTCTTTTTGTCAGATAATCTTCATAACGAGTGTCACTATACCGCTTAATAACATATTCGAAGAGTTCTTGAATCTATTGGAAAATTTTATGTAGGTGAACGAGTATGTTTCGGATGCCATGAGACGTAGATTGTAAAATAATCAAGGTAAAGGATTTATTTACAGAAAAATGTTTAAATTCAATTTCGCGTTGTATCTGCTCTCAAGGTATTTTTATTATGTCCTCGGTAGTATAGTGGTCAGTATCCCCGCCTGTCACGCGGGAGACCGGGGTTCGATTCCCCGCCGGGGAGAAATATTTTTTTGTTTGTTAATCTATACCTTTTACTAATATGAATGTTCGCAAGCCTAATTATTTTACAGCGGTCTGTAGATCTAAATAAAAACAAATATTTATTTTATCTTCATTTAAGTATTTCAAATAAAAATACTTAAATATTGAAAACTTCATGAAATGTAGAATTTACTTTAACAATCCACTTTATTATTACCACTAGACTTTTCAAGCCTTACTTTCGCCATCACGGTTATAATTATCTAAAGCAGAAAATACTTTAATGGCAGAATGTAAAAGAATGACATGTTAAACTTAAAAAAACAAATCAATAGAATTTTTAGTTTTCGTTTATTCTTCCACTGTCAATGCTGCATTAGCAATAGCGAAACCACCCCGTGTTTTCAGTCACAAAACACTAGATATTTAAACAACGGTGATCGACATCTATTATTTTCAACGCTATATGCATTTTACAAGCAGTTAAACATAAAACCTTGCATACAACTTGTATATACATAACTCGTCTTGTTTATTAGCCTCGCTCGCTACGTTCGCTCGGCCATAAAGTGTGATTTATCCATAAAATTCTAACTTATGTATGTACTTGTTTTATGCAGTATAGATAACTTTTAAAAAAGGTAATATTACATAAGTAAAATGCAATAAAAGAATATATGTCTCATGGTGAGGAATCTGTAATCTAAAAGTTTATCGATGTTTTTTGAGACACCCTGTGTAGATTTTAAAATGTAACAATAGTCTCAACTATAAATAAAATCATTTGTTGGAGATTTAAGGGACATTATAAATTTTAAATGGTCAGGTATTGCTAAAGTCTTCCTTAGTTTATTTTTTTTATCTGAACAACAAAAATGATCAGCATACAAGATATATTTTTGGTTAATTCACTAATTAGAATTGCTTGGAAATTAACTTATGAAAGCGGCTATTAAAACTACTGGTAGTTTCATTCTCTTGACTTCTCAACAAGTTAAGAATGTTTAAGATTTTCTTTGTCTTAATTTTTCTAACAGTTGCGGTGTTGGTAAGCATCACAACCATTGTTTTATTTACAGTTTGTTACTTCTGGTTTACTTTAAGACACCGTAACAACTTCGTGTCACTACAAGGGAGTTGACTTTGAACCAGGAAAATTTGTTCCTGCACCTATAGGTGAATGCAAAAAAAATGAAATGTACAGATCCTATTACTAATTCTATCATATTTCTTACGTACGTACTGCAATATTCCCAAATTTCTATTTTTGATTCATTTAGTCTTTTATTGCATTTTTATAGATGTGCTTTGTCCATACCACCTACTGGATGTAAAAAAACAGCAATGGACTTAACAAAACCTTATCCTAAATGTTGCCCAAAAACTGTTAGTCCAGAAGCAAATAAGTAAATACTTTCAGGTAATAAAATACAAAATAATATAGAACTTTAAGAACTTTGTACCGTGTTCTATAATAAATACATGTCAAACGTTACTTCGGATAAAACTTTGTTATTTTAATGCGACGAAATGCTAACAAAAAGTAAACAGAACTATTTGTAAATATTAGATAATAAGTTATTAATCTGTGTACTTCATATTTCCAATGTAGCTATCTCTTTTTGTCAGATAAACTTCATGAGGTGTGTCCCTGCCGCATTACAAGAATTTTGGGTTTATTGGAAGAGTTTATGTAGGTAAAGGGCTATGTTCTGTACGTTCGGAAACACAGATTACAGATGAAGTAAAATATTATTATTTCAGCAGAAAAATAGTTAAATATGATTTTGTGTTGAAACTGGTTTTAATGTGTCTTTATTGTGTCCTCGGTAGTATAGTGGTCAGTATCCCCGCCTGTCACGCGGGAGACCGGGGTTCGATTCCCCGCCGGGGAGGTAATATTTTTTGTTCATTCATATTACGCCTTTTCTTTATAGTCCTTGCGTAAATATAAATTTACAACAGCCACAAACTAAGAAATTCTGCCACAATAACTAGTTGAGAAGTCTTTAGTACTAATTATTAAAACTGAAATTATTTTATTGATGTAAGATGATTCAGCCTAAATACAGGCGTTTATTTGTGTGCATGATTTATATTTATTATCTTAAATTTTCTAAATAGTTTTCTCACAATTAACATAATATCTTTTTACAAAATTTCAAAAAATTATAGAAAACAAAAGAACTCCCCGGCGGGGAATCGAACCCCGGTCTCCCGCGTGACAGGCGGGGATACTGACCACTATACTACCGAGGACTTGCGAAATTATGGCAAAAATAGGCTCAACGGAATTTTGTATTTTAACCTGCATAATTATCATTAATTGCGCAATGCGCATACGCGAATTAACAGATAATTTTCAAAACAAGTCTTATTCTTATCAGAATTCTCATATTTACATTTTCGGTACATGGTCATATAATTTTAGTAACAGATTTGGTATCAAACTTCATAATAGAATTATTACCATATAGAGGTATCATTTGAAATAATTATACGAATATTTATTGATATATTTTGATTACTCTACATACAGTATAGTGCAGTCAAATGGAATAAATTCATTGTTTTTGAAAATACGCTCTCTATTCAAAAAATAAAATTTTGATGGGGACTGTCGTTTGTCACCGGTGACATCGTAATTATTTTTTTAAGAGCCACTGACGGAAAAAGAAAACCTGAATCCTAACTTTCTGGCGTTGTTACACATCGATACAGGAAAGTATCTAGGTATTCTGGTGAAAATTTCAACGAGCTAGGTGTGGGCATGCGCTCGTAGTAGAAATTATGAAAAAGTCTAGTTTTTCTACGAATTCTAACTATTTAGCGTTTATAAATTTTCGTAACGTGACGAAATACAAGTACTTTGGTCAAAACGTCAGAACGCTAGATATGGGCGGTTCCATATAAAACACGAGAAACCGTAATCGGAAAATGTCACTTATCGTACCCAATCCTAACCACTTGAGATTTGCGTCATTTTATCAGTCTTTTTATCCTAATTCTTAAAATTAAAACGCCAGAAAGACCAGTGTGGTCTTTGTTTCTTTAATTGCATTTTATGCGAAAAAGTTCACCCTTGACCATAGGGAGGAGCATACCTGTCTGGCGTTCCGAAATTATACAAACTTTCAATAATACGCGACCAAATTTTTAAGTCTTAATATACATTTTAAACATATCTTTACGATTTTTAAAAAATCTGAAACAAACTGAAAAAATTGAACTTTTTCGCATAAAATTTACAGGGCCAAGGACACTACCCTGAGGTACTCAGAGTGTATTCTTTTATTGAAGTGGGTGCACCTCACTGTTAGACGTAAAAGTAACGACGCTCGCGCTGTGAGTATCATTTTAAGATTGAATAAGAGTACTCTATCGAATGCTTGTGATATATCTAGAAAAACTGTAGAGTGGTATTTACCTTCTTCGAAGCTCTTGTATATTCTGTCTACTATTCTGTGTACTTGTTCTATGGTACTGGTGTGTTGGAATAAGTTTCTATAATCTGCTTAGTTATATTTTTAACTTTTAAAACAATAGGAAGAAGGTTGATGGGTCGATAAGATTTAATGTCTTCTGGCTTTTTTCCTGGTTTTAAAATTACGATTATTTTGGTGGATAGAAGCTTAGTCTAGTAACTGCATTATAGAGTTAGATTAAATATGTTGTACCTACCTCTAGCAGTTCTTTAAGTATGCATCCAGTTATTAAATCATACCAGGGCGCTTTTTTTAAATTTAAGTTGTAATCTACGATTAGTTTGACTGCATTTTTTGTAAACTTTCTTATTGGTAATTCCATTTGGTATACTTCGTCCAGTTTTGATAGATTGGTTTTTGTATTTCCGGTTCTACTTGCCTATCGTTAGATTTAAACACTTTTGTGAGGTAATCAATAAAGATTTTGACTTTTTCTACATCGATTCTTGCCCAAGTTTTTCCTGAGTTATTATTTAAGATGTTCTCTACCTTCTGTCGAAAGAGTGTCCAATTTATAGATACATTGTGCAGTTTGCATGGTTTGTTTTTAACAATGATTTGGTTATTTCTATAATAATCGGAGAATGATCAGACAAAAGTTCAAAACCTTTATTATGCTTCTGTGTACTCTTTTAGTGATTACAAAATCTATTGTATCTGGTATCTTGTTTATATCGTTGGCCAATAGGTGGGTTTGCCTGTTGCCGCTGTGTCAAGATTTAGTTTTTCTATTGTTTTGTAAAGCTTGCGTCCTCCGGGACCTCCTGGAACCTTACTCATAATGCTTAGAGTTATAGTCGCCGCGCCGTCAGCAATAAAGTGACTTCCTAGAATTTTAAAGAAACCCACAAGTTTTTGTTCCTCGAACACATGTTTAGGAGGACAGTCCACGGCCGTGAAATTAATGTTGCCGTTGTTTCTCTCTACAATTATGGTTGTTGCTTGTAAGAAATCTTTTTGGCACTGTGGTATCTTATACTGTTTTTAATTGTAATCGCAGATCCACCATGAGCTGTTCCGTCCGGATGCATTGTGTGATGTACATCGTACTGTGGAATATTTAGATGTAAAGTGAGTTTCAGAAATTATTGGTATGCCAATATTGTTATTGTTGGGTGTGGTTAGACAATCCATTGGCATTCCAAATTGCGATTTTGTATGTATTGTCTATTAGGCCATTTTGCTAACGAGATGTTTAGCATCAAATCCATTTTTTGCATTAAGGTTTTCATCATTTCCTTTAATTTGAATGAGTTGTAGTTTAATTGCTGTATTGTGTTTATGTTTGGTATTTGTGGCATGTTAGTTGTAATATGTGTCTTTTGAAAGTGATTTGCAGTTATTTGATTACATAGTAGGTGTACCTGATTGGTTGGTCTTCTTTTTTTCCGGAGTGCTGAAAACTTGTTTGCCTGAATGTCTTTATAGATTTTGCATCCTTTATAATTTACTGGGTAATTACTCCAGCAAAGAATGCATTTTATATCCTTGTATATTCCCTTTCTTGGACAGTTGATGGTCGGGTGATCGTCTGCAAATTTTACACATTTTGGATAGTGATTACAATACTTTTTTGTTTGACCATAGCGCTGACAGATGAAACATTAGAGTTTACTCTTTTTTGATGAAAAAGTTCGAATTTTATCTAGTACTGAAAAAAGACTTTACTGCATATATGCCGTTATTGTTTTCTTTTGGCTTTAGTTCCACAAAAAATTTTTGGTTCGTCCATGTTTGATGTTTCAAATGTTGTATGGCCGAGCTTATTAATTGCTAGTTTTAATTCATTTTGATCTACGGAGAGGTGCACAGGTCTTATAGCTGAAGGGAGGTTTGGATATTCGATAAGCTAGCTATTGTAGTTCTACAAAAGTAGCAATCTGAACAATAGTCTTTTCGTTCTCTCCATATCATTGGAACTACAAACGGCATGTGACGAGATTTTCCATTCAACCGGCTTATGAATTGAAAAACACATGTTAAGCAGCAGATACATATGTGGGGCCCAAATTTTATCCTGATCTCCAACTCTACACCCCAAATACAGTTTATAACTTTTTTTGATGAGCGCAGTTATATTTCTTGTTTGATACTTGAAAGTCAGTTCACCACACACGTAACAAATTTGGTTAGTCAAAATGTAGTACGGGTACTAATAGAGTATAGATATGCACTTCACAAACAATAGTAAGAAAATGAACACTTTAGGATACAACACGTCATTTCTAAACACACCTAGAACCCCAAAATTACGACGGAAACCCCAAATCGTCCCCAAAATCAGATTTATCCAAACTAATTCGATATTGGGTGAATAAAAATGCATGAATAAAGAAGTATTAATATAAGAAGCAGGATATGCTAATTTGGAGTAAAAACCAACAATTACAAAAAAGGTGGGTGATGGACAAATTCTGATGACATATTCGGATTCAGCGGGCAACATTACATAAGAATCAGACAAAATTGTTCCGGTAATAAAATCTTTGTCTATCAGTCATAACAATCAAAGACAATGCGGTTCAGGTGTAAAATTGCAAAATGACAAACAGATTTCGTTTAATAAAATGAAACTATACATAAAGGAATTGTGACTAATTTGATTTTCCCAATTCGCATAAGTTCGTAACTTAATATTATTTGAGGCAACAAACACTATATCACGATTATCACAATATCATAGTATAACAGAGGAATTATGTTGTACACGCAAAATAAATATTTACATTATTTACAGTAAATTTGTGTGATAACACGGAAGATAAAGACTAACCCCAGGTGAAAAATTTCCTACTGGTATTTGTTTCTCGAATAATCTCTTGAAGGAAAGTTTCATAAATCACGAGAAATTACTAGTTTGTTTTTGATTGAAATTAAAATACAATTTTTAACTAATCCGTCAGCGAAATTTATTAAGGGTCTATGTGTCTAACATGGCAGCACGTACGTACGTAGGTTGTTACTTTTTTGAAGAAAAGATTTATGTTCTCCAAGATGCGAAGACGTAAAAACAGTATAATACAAAAAACAAACACAAATATAATTTAACTCGTATCTTGAACATAAGGAATACGAGCAAAATTACAAACACCAAATGTGCGTTACACAAAAGCCTAAAACTAAAGATATTAAAAGCCGCAACAAAAACCTTAAATCTCCCTCTCTCTTTGAGCATAAATCATGTCTAAAGAATTTAATATTTAACGCGTTTTCATATCGCACCTATAACATTACACTTTTATTTCGTATTATGCGAGAATGCGTTCGTATTAAAATATTTAAAATGAAAACGCAGCCTAAAGAAAATAATACGGGAGCAACTTCGGAATAAAATTATTATTCAAATGAAAAGAGCGGTGAGGGTGAGTCGATAGGAACAGGAAGAAGAAGTTGTATTTTTAGCTTCCTGTACCATTTCCGTAACAACTTTCTGAATGCAGGGTTGACCACAAATGGGGGAGCAGGAATAATAACATTTAAATAAAAAAAAAGAAAGAAAGGAAAATATGTAGCGTGAAATATCCTTTCGAATTTCGATGCCGCTGGATTATAGCCGAAAGCGAGACGTAGGTAGTCGCGATTAAAGACGTTTTGCGAATTTTTCTAAAAACTTTTCCCTACTTTATCCATACAGTAACTCAAACGAATTATGATGAAACTGCAATTTTCACCTAACGAGAAACCAACTTTCCATAAGTTACACGCTTTTACCTTTTGCCAGCATTTCATGAATTGGAAATGTAATTTTCCTTCCAGAAGAATTTCAACATAAAACCTGTCGTATAAAATACTTTTTATGTATCTTATGAATATAATTATGACGCATTTTTATCTGTGACTGCAAAAGATACACAAACTAAAAAAACGCATTAGTAATGAGAGCGCCATCGTTACTCTGTCTATGCAAACATTTAAAGACGAAGTTGGTGTTGTCCTTGGGAAAATCTCTGCAAAGTCCACAGCTGGATGCATCTTTTAATGCATGTCTTCTTCCAATTATGCTAACTTTCTTATTAAAATATTAATGTTTACGAATAGAACCTGTTAAAACAAAGCCATCTTACTTGATAATTAACTACTTTTTATTGATGAGTATATTTTATTTGTTTAATACAAAAACAAGAAAATTGAACTTGTAACTTAATGTTATGTGTTAAGATTAAAAAAGATTTAGCGTTGATGGGTATTCGGTAAGCAAACTAATGCAAGGAAGATCCCTAAATACCAGTTTTTATTAAATAGTAAGAGGAATTTAAATTTTTTTTCGTTGAAAAGACAAACGTGTTTTAAGTCATTACCAACTCCAAAAGGGTAACTTTTTGAACACCCGTTAAAAAAAAGTATAATAAACATAGATAAAGATTTTCCAATAAACAATCTAACTATTGAAGCTAACATTTCTCAATTTATTCTTGCAGACGCCAAGTAGTTGTTTAGTCGGGATATTTGTCCTCAAACTCAAGCTAAACCAAGTCTACTTTTATAATGCCTTTCATGTTGAATCCCACATTAGACTTTTCGGGCCTTTGAACTTTCTAGGCTGGTTGTACTTCTTGGTCAGTAAAATGCATTGAACCAACGGCGATTTTCTTTATCGAAATCTCCCTTTTGAGGAACCTGAAACTGCTTTTTTTAGTACAAACTCAATGTAACAATTGATTTTACTTTGGCTTCGATATTTTGTTTGTAAAATACTCAAAAATTATGGTTCACGCTAAGGACGTACAGGACTTTTCAAGTTGAAGAGATACGAATTTTCTAGATCGCGTTTATTTTAGTCCCGTTAGAACAAACAGTTTTTCTAACTTCAGAACTTGCACCATCACGGCTTCAGGGAAGTCCGCCACCGCCACAACAAAACACGACACCCAGCATTCGTGGAAGAACCCCAACTAGCCTCCGCGGCTAATAGCTTCTCGGCTCTCGAAGCCGAGAGCGATGCTGTATTGCACGAAGGCCCCGTCACGTGTCTCCCAAGGGTGCCCACCCGTAGTCCAATGGACGGGCATCTCGCGGGAACTCACACGGTTGAGACTCGTCGTCACAAAGGCGAAAAACCTGCGTAACGGAATAGTGCTCCAACTGGCAACGGTGCGGGACTTCCACGACATCCAGAAGCTCCTCGATCGCAAGAAGGTTCCTTATCACACATACCTCCTGCAAGAAAAAAAGCCCGTCAAGACCGTCCTCCGGGGAATTCCAGAAACCATCACCGTAGAAGAGGTGAAGGAAAAACTCAGAAGAAGAGGTTTCTCCGTCGTCTCGGCCCACCGGATGTACCGAGACCCAGAAAGGATACCAATGCCTCTGGTTCTCGTCCCCTTGGACAGAACCGCCGAAGCACAGGAGATTCTACGGGCCAAGGAGCTATTTGGCCTGAAGATCACAGCCGAGATCCCCAACAAGAAGTCATCGACCAGCCAATGTCATCGGTATCAACGCTTCGGACACGCCCAGCGAAGATGTACCGGCCCCTCGGTGCGTAAAGTGCGCAGGAGCCCACCACACCGGGAACTGCGTGAAGTCGCGCGAGACGCCCGCCACATATATCAACTGTGGCTGCCTACATCCGGCTAATTGCAAGGGGTGCCCTCGGTATCCCCGAGTAACGAGGCCTCCGGTCTCCTGGACATGCTGACCGCTGTCGGTTTCTTTGTCAAAGAAGTCACGGCTTCGTGGAGAGTTTAGAAGTCGAGAAGCCAGCCTCCATCCAGGTCTAGGACATCTCACACCAGTTGGTCATCGCCAGAAAGTTTACCGAGCGGCGTAGTTAGCTTCTCCAGCGCTGCGTTCGCATTCGGAAGGTCCGAGTCACTCCCCCTTTTTCAAAATTCTATTCTAGGTCAAAATTCATAATTAATTCACATCACAATTCAAAATTCAATCTAAAATCCAATTCATAATTCAGTTTTAAAAATTTAAATTTCAAATACAAAACCTAAAATCTTTATGTAATTCACTCCATAATGCAAACTTTATTCCAACTTGAAACACAGCACCTCTTCTCCAAAACAC
>VTPC01008385.1:0-12651 GCA_011009095.1 Ignelater luminosus
AATTATCTTTTGTTTTGTAGGGAATACTTTTTATCGTACGACGCACCGTTTCCGAGTTATAAGCAAGAAACCAAAAACAGGGACCTTTCCACCTCCTCCCCTCCTGAAGCGGCATGGCTAGGGGCGGGGACTTTTAGTATCTTTGCCTCCTAACTACCTCCAACACATTTCTCAAGAGAAAAATTCTTCCCCATTCCATGTACAATCAGCTTTTGGGCATTGATTGACTGGACTACAACTAAAAAATTTAAAAATATTTTGGCAATTTTTGTATATAAGAATCTAGAAACAAAAGCATAAACCTTAGGGGATAATTTGCGTTTTAAAGAATCTCGTAAGAAATAACTAACCCAGGTAATTAGTGTTCCAAAGAATCTCTATAAAATTTTTCCGTTGATCTCGGTGGCAATACAGAAGGATCAAGTAATAGTTACTAGTGATCTGAACCTAAACATTTAAGAAAAATGTATGTATAAATAATTGTAGGTGATAGCTCGAAGCTGGAGCAGAGGTTTTCCCTGGTCATGGCCTATCCTCGATTTATTTGAAAAGAATGAACGTAAAATACTCTTAAAATAGTAGATATTTAGAAACACGTCGTTTTTGATTGCTAAATCACAAACAAACAAATCCGCAGTGAACGGGATAGTACCTTGTTTGATCAACTAACAATGAAATCTTTAAAACCGATCAGGCACGATACAAAATTGCATCATAAATCATTTATCAACTTCTGACGTGACAAAGCATTTTAAAACCGTATTTACTTCACTTCTAAGTTGTCCTTAGTGATATTTACGTTTGAAGTTGTTCCACTTTAAGCGTTCCCTACTGTCTCAGGAAAAGGTTTAATGACACTGCCTTGCTCAACTTATACCCAAATATCATGGTGAAGTTCGCAAACTGGAAAGGAAAAGTGCAATCAGTATGTAGCGAATTTGGTATCAACAGCAACTGCTTCTGGATTTTTGTCTTAGGTTTGCTAATAATATTATTATAAAAAATTTTGGCTCAAGTAAGATTCCCTGCATGTACAGGTAAATAGTGAGTGATTTAGAGAGACGAAGGTAGGTTCAAACATTACTGTGCCTAGGAGGAGATGCTCTTGACCTGAATACTGCCATTTTTGACTTTGAGCTGCCGCAATTATTTTTATTTTTCTACATTATTTAGAGTCGCTTTATCGAGTTTTTACTGTTACAACCTTCGAGTACGATTCTGGTGACGTTGTAAATAAATTGTATTGTTGTGACAACAATATTTTTTAAATGAATTATACCTGTCTTGCAAATAATTCTATTATTCGCTTAGGGTTTGTTTTTTTTAAAACTACGTTGTCTCTAATACCGTAAAACTTAAAATGAAAGTTTAAAATCTCTTTTGAAATATACACAGGATGTTAAATTTTGTTAAAAGCACCTGTTGGTAATTCTAAACTACACATTTACGATTTCTAATATTAGTAATAGTAATACAATAACACTGATATCACCTACTGTGTTTTGAACTTGTCACGGACAAAATCCAGAAAAGAGGCTTCATGCCCGTGCAGATCAAACTGTTGTGCTCGTCGAAGATGGGGTGGTCTCACAGATAACGTACCTTTAAATTAGCTCCAAACTCAATAAAAAAACTCAAGTATTGCCTAAAGATGTCACAAGACGTTTGCCGATATGGTTTCTCATTAACGAACACCCTGTATATAGGTATCTTAGTAAAACACCCTGGTAGCAATGAACACTCTGTAACTTACCAAAAGCTTATGTTATCTTAAATTCCTAATCTTCTACAAACATGTAAATTAACAAAAACTTTTTTTTCAGAGTTTCCACTCCAGAAAATAGAATTGGAACAAGCTAACATTGAAATCATCGAATCTCAAAGTCTATCTGGCCTAAGTAGTCTTCGTAAACTTAACTTACTTAAAAACCAAATAACCACAATTCCAGCTTCTGCGTTTTCAGGATCTAGTATTCACGAGACGTTATTTCTAGGTGACAATCAAATTAGCAGTATCGAACCCAAATCTTTTGACAATATAAATAACATTGACATCCTTTATCTATTCCAAAACAAAATAAACAAAATTAATGAAACCACTTTTATTGGACTGATAGTACGGGAATTAGATTTGTCTTTTAATGAAATCGAAACTATAGAGTTCAACGCCTTCAATGTGATTAAGAATCTTTCTTTTCTTGATTTAACATTCAACAAGATATCAAGAATAGAAAAAGATGCATTCACAGGGTCTTCAATGAAAGTTTTAGATTTGGGGAACAATTTAATTGAAGTTATTGACTCTAAAGCTTTCCTGGGCATTAAAGATCCTTTCGAACTGAACTTAGCAAAAAATAAGCTAACTAAAATCCAAAAAGACATGTTTTCAGGATCCACAGTGACAAAATTAGATTTGAGTCAAAATCTTATTGAAAATCTAGAATATGAAACTTTCAAAAATACAAATCATCTTCAACATCTTATATTGTGGGATAACAATATCACTGTTATTTATCCCAACATATTTTCAATACCTTCACTTGAACAACTAGATTTAAACTTCAATAATATTCAAGTTATTAAAGCTAAAGCATTTGAAGGGGCCGTAAATCTTAATAAGCTCTCTTTAGATCATAATAAACTAAATGAAATCGAAAGAGGAACTTTCACAGGATCACCAATTCAGTTTTTACTTTTGTCAGACAATCAGTTGACAAACATAGAGTCTTACACGTTTGAAGATTTAACTAACCTTACTGAACTTGATCTAAAAGGCAATATGATAAGTAAAATTGAAAAACACGCCTTATTAAGTTCAATACAAACATTAGATTTAAGTAAAAATCCAATTAAATTTCCCGAGTCAAAATTTTTTGATCAGTTTTGTAACCTGAAGAAACTTTCTTTAGAATTTGACGATATAAGCAAGATTCCCACTTATTGTGATTCACTGCATTCATTGCATTTATCTAATAACGGCATAACTAGTATTGAACCAACCGATTTTCAAAACGTATCGCATCTGAATCTAGAAAGAAATAAAATATCAAAAATTAGCAAAAATTCTCTTTATGGGACTGCTCTTGAAATATTAAATTTGCGAAGTAATATCATTTCAGTTATTGAGGCATATGCGTTTAGTAATTTGAGCAGTTTGCGTGAACTGAATCTGGCTGATAACAAGTTGAGTATGATCAATAAAGATATTTTTAAAAACTCTCCTGTTAAAATTTTGGATCTGAGTGACAATGTGATAGCATTTATCGAATCCGAAGCGTTCATTGGTTTAGATGTCTATGTACTTGAGTTGTATTCTAACGAGATAACAGAAATAGGCAAAGATACATTTGCTGGACTGACAGTTAGGGGGTTGTCTTTAAGTAGAAATAAAATTAAACGCATTGCACCTCGTGCTTTTACTGCTGTAGAAGGCCTACGTGAACTAGTCTTAACATTTAACGAAATATCTACAATACAGAGAGACGTCTTTAAGTCTTCCACTTTAGAATTATTACACTTAGGAAGTAATAACATTACCAGTCTATCCATTAGGGAGTTTGAGCAAACATCAAATTTACCCTATTTAAGCCTTACCAAATTCACTCAATGCCCAGGGGATGTTTCGGATGATCGTGAAAGTTACATTCTTTTCTGTTTAGAATAAGGTTGCGTTGACTTCCCTGGAAGGAATAAAATAGCTATTTGTATGCTACTTGTTAAAAAATTGTAACTTTGTAAAAATTTTGAATTTTTGGATTTTGAAGTTTGATCAACATTCTATCAATCAACCATCTTTTTTCTATTTTTGATGTCTAATTACCAGTAAAATATTTAGGACTTAAAAAAAACTTCTTGGTTTCAATGCGTACGAACTTATAGAAGCATGAAAATGTAATCCCTAAGTTGATACTTTTAGATTTTAATGAAATTTTACCAACTTCGCTTTCGTTTAAGCGAAATGTTATTCTATACCTGCATGTATTGTGATGTTTTTTGTGTGTTTAATAAAGTGTTAATGTTTATTTAATTCTGGTGTTGTATTTGAGTAGGATACAAAGTAATGCAGCAGGTTAGAAGGGAGAAACAAAGTCGAAGACTTCGGACTCCAAGATACAAAGTCATAGAGCAGGTAAGAAGAGAGTAGAAAAATTGAAGACCTTGGAATCACAAAATGTAAAGTCAAAGAGCTAGTTAGAAGAAAGAAAACAAAATTCGAAAACCTCGGAATCGCGAGATACAAAGTCATAATAGAAATTACCTTTTTGGCATAAACATTGTTGCATAATTTAATTGCGCTATTTAAATCAAATACGATAATAATAATGCGGTAATCTTAGAGGTGTCGATATTGAGAGGGCGCCAGCTGTAGTAAAATGTCGGTGACCTAGTTCCGAATAGAAAACCCCACAGCTGATCTTCATATATAGGTCAGTAGGCGAGATGTTAGCCAGGGTCGAACCATAGATTCGAATAACACACAGATAAATAAAATGGAGATCGTACTGCACTCTAGTTAGATACTTAATTACACAAGATAATCTCACAATATTGAATCCGCATGAGAGCGTTGACGTCACTGGAATCCAGGTCAGCTGTTCCTGTAAGGTTTTAACGAGTGTGCTCAGTACGCAATCCGGTTACAATATTGTAAAAGAAATTCATACACCCAAATACAGTACAAAAATACAGACAGGTAAACAATAAATGCGATCAGGTGAAATTTATCAACTATCACGGTCTAGCAAACCAGTACAAAAAAAAGCACTGGAACAATGAAGGCAAGGTAAACATACATATAATGAACCGACCGTAAATATTAAAATAAGATTTATTGATCTTTTATGAAAGAAACATAGAAATAATAACGATGTTCTTATGTCCGTTACCTGCAGGTATTATTGCAATTAACCGTGATGTTCAATAAAAGAATATAAATAGATAATAATTCGACAAACAAAATAGTTTGACAAACTGTAACGTTACGTTAACAATATTTATCATAAGTGTACAGATTAAGTTTATAAATATTATGCATAAAAGGTTGTAAACAAATAAAGATAGCAAAGTTCAAAATAAAATAATTAAGTTATGATTCAACGAACCAAATATTTCTATCACACAATGAAGCAGCGTGTAAGTAACCTTTTTACAACGGAGTTACTCTTCTCCAAGTGGTTGGTGACGTACGGCAAAATGTAGATAGGTTTCGCAAGCGATTGCGAAGGTGGGTTGGCAGATTGTGTGTGCCAACGATGCCTCTTCATAAGACGTTAATTAAAATAAAGGTAACATGTATTTACCATCTCAGGAAATATCCTTTAAAGATAGAGATTTACACAAGTTTTAATTTACCGATATTGCATAAATATTTACAGGTAATGGATTTCTCCCTCATAAGTTAGTTAATACGGTAATATTAAGTGATTTAACACCCATCTAGAGTACGGCAGTGCAAAACACAACAAAAGTTCAGGTATGATGAGATAATTAGCGGTACAATAAGTTGCGAGAGAGTTAAATATGGGTTTTCTTGGAAGATTCCGCCTGTAGGCGATACTTTTAAAGATACGGAACGATAAATATTGATACTTCCGGGGATTATCAGTAGATTAAAAAACAAAGACAGAATTAAATCGCGAACTTTGCACTCAGGTACAATTAACCTAAGCAGAAATTATTTATTCCTCGGTACTTCGTGAAAAACTTCTAAGTCCAAATATCCCAAAGGGAAGTAACGCGAGAGGCACGTGTGTTGCTTACGGGGGCGGCAAAAGAACTCTTCGAGTTTTCAAGCGAGAAATGGCACTTTCAACCCCCCAAGAGGGTTGTACCAACAGATAATTGGCTGTTTAACATATCGGACGATCGAACAAACCAATTAAATAATGCAAGCAGGGTGTGATGTAGCGAGAACTTACACCTTGCATTAGAAAATTATTAAAAAAATAAATCTTGTCTATGCCTGTCAAGTTGACAGATTTATAGTTTTAAGGGTAATAAAACTAAACGATAAGAGTGTAAATTTCTGTAAATTGCAGAAATAAAACCACAAAAATATAATTTTAGAGGCGAAATATATCTCTAATTTAGTATGAAGAAAACATTTTATAAAAGAATATCAGAGAAGTTTAACGTTCCCAAGTCATAAATTACGACAATGTCAAGGAGCATTAAACGAAAAAGCTTTTGTATTGAAGGAAAGCGTTGAACTTTAATTTCTAAAAAGAAATAATGTATTTACAAACGAAAAGTTTTTAAAATAAGCGAACGATATATCGTTATCTATAAAATATAATGCAGGACTAAGCATAATAAGAATTCCCATAAAAATAACTAAATTAAAAAAATATTGTTCCTTACAGAGTTCCCACTTCGGACCTTAGAGTTGATAGATAACCAGATAGAAATCATCCACCCTGCAGCTTTATACGGTCTAACCTGAAGAAACTTTATCTAGGAAGCAACAAAATAACTGTAATCGATTCTTCTACGTTTTCAAGGTGTCCCCTTGAATGGATAAATATAGATGCCAATCAAATTACAACCATCGAATCTAAAACTTTCTCCAACTTAAATCTTATAGAACTTTCTCTGTGGCATAACGCAATAAACAGAATCAATGAGATCACCTTTATAAACTCTACAATACAGTTATTATCTCTGGCATTTAATGATATCGAGTACATTGAGCCAGAAGCGTTTGCTAGCATACACAATCTACTCAAGCTGGGGCTATCTTGGAACAAGATAACGAAGATCGAAGAAAATATTTTTTCAGGATCTTCTAGTAAACTAGACAGAATTAAAAGAGGTGTCTATTAAGGATCAGGAATTCAAGAGTTAGATTTGTCATTTAATAATATAAAAACCATTGAGCCTTACGCATTTGAAGTCATACTTAACTTTACAATGCTCAAGTTGTTGTAGTTGCTAGTTGATATCGTTATTTTAAAGTAGTTTCAGCGCTGCAGGTTTTGGTTTGAGCGCTGCAGGCGTTGGCTTGAGCGCTGCAATCGTTGGCTTTAGCGCTGCAGGTGTCGGCTTGAGCGCTGTAGGCGTTGGCTTGATAGCTCCAGGCGTTGGCTTGAGCGGTGCAGGTGTTGGTTTGAAAGCTGAAGGCGTTGGCTTGTGCGCTGCTGGCTTTGGCTTGAGCTCTGCAGGCGTCGGCTTGATCGATCCAGACAATGGCTTGAGTCTCGCAAAAATGGAGATTTCTAATTGATAACTGGTCGTTTCCAGATGGCAATTAAAACCATTTAGACGACAATTAAAAATTTAGAGATGACGCTTGAGGTCTCCAGGCGTTAGCTTCAGCTCTGCAGGCTTTGCTTGAGCACTGCAGGCGTTGGCTTGGACACCTTTCAGAATAAAAATAGTATTCGTACATTTTGTGTATTTCTTTAAAATCATAACCGAAGGTTATTTTAAAGAAAAAACATTTAAGGGGCGGCATGTCGAAGACTTGCATCATACTAAAAACATCTACCGCACGGCCCTGTCTTTAACCGGCAATAAAATATCAAAAAGCAGAAATAATCTTTCAGGACCTGCACTTGAGAAATTAGACTTAGGAGATAATGAGATTACAACTATCGAACCTTACACATTTAATAACTTGAGTAGCCTAGATGACCTCTGATTGTCAAACAACAAATTAGTTAGAATCGATAGGAACATATTTGCAGGATCTACTAAAATTAAAACATTGCGCTTAGAACACAGTAATATAGAATTCAGAGATTCGAAAGCGTTCTATGGCTTACATCTTAAGGAACTCGGTCTTAATTATAACAAGATTACAACACTTGAAAAAAACATTTCTCCTGAATATACAATTGAGTCTCTTGATTTAGGTAACGGCAAAATCAAAACTATCGAACCCAATACCTTTACTAACGAGAATGGTCTGTGGTATCTTAATTTAGATCACAACAAAATAACAAATAGATAGAAGGATCTTTAGGACTCCAACTTTGGAGTTTCTAATTCTAAGCAATAATGAGATTTCTGAACTGTCTGTTCTGGAGTTGGAGCAACTGTCAAATGTGACTCATCTATTCTTGTAGTTAGTATTTACAAGTGCATGAAAGATAATTGTTTGTTACAGGTAAAATAACCTAGTGCATATGTAATTTGCGGTAAGACAAATATTTACCAGAGTAAAAATCCAATAAAATCCTTTTTTACTATCAAAGATTCTGAGAAACCCAATTACTCAGTTTATTAGGCATAAAGTCAGGTTGTGCCCACTATTACTATTGGTTTTACAGAAGAAAATATTCTTCTGTACAGTTTGTATTTAAGAAACTTTTATGGTTTTACATACATATAAGAGAACCAATTGCAAAAGTATTGATTCGTTATAAGCCTTTTAGCCTTTTTCAAATTTCTAATTTGATTGAGTATAACATTTGTTGGGAATTTATTCCCACTTTAAAATGTTGTCTCAAAAAGTTTGTAAGTAAAGTATTGTGGTGAAAATCTGGTCTGTTCACTAGTGCTTGGATAGTACAATTTATTTTCATCAACTTCAGTGTGAAGAAGACAATAGGCTATACCAGTGGCAGGCTATATCGGTGGCAATTAATGCTCATGACTTTATATGTGAGTGAACCGATTTCAATGCTGAAAAGGAAATTACATTTTTAGTTGGTACGTGTATACCGTTTTCGGTGAGCAGAAACTTTTTTCTAGCATGACATATTTAGTCCAAAGTGATGCAAAAGGACACTCACGTCCATCAGGTTAGATTGCTTTTCTTTGCCCAGCAGTATTTTACATCTGATGTCTGCTCCATCTGTTCTGGAAACATATCCCGAGCTTTGGGGGGCATCTAAAAACGAAGCAGCCTCTATTCCCACCATAACGACTTGATGGTGGCAGAACTCTGCACAAAAGTTGTATATGTATTGGTAGTTCAATATATACATACATATGACGTGGTCTAATCACGAAAAATGCTTTTATTATTTATAATCAGAACTTCAGGCTGTTTACTTCGTAAAATCCTAGTCCAAAAGGCTTTGTTGAGATTATATCGGTACCAACCACATAAAATTGCTGCTGTATATGGAAATCTTTGTGTGACCGACAACAAATTTCAAATAATTGGTGGCAATGAAGGACTCTGCGTAAAAGACCAAGTTTCAATTCTGCCAAATAGCAGTCCCTAATATTCCCAATCTCATAGTAGCTTTGTACAAAACCCAACGGGCTAAACAGCGTCCACAGCGTTGTCTATACTCTGGTTGTTCTCGACGCCTTACGCACTATAATCCGTTCACGATGCTTCTGGGTCGTATATGGCTGTGGCGGAATGACAGTTTGAGTATTGTAAACCGGACTGTTTATCTATTAACTGGGCTTGTAAAATCTTTTTGACACTTAACGTACTTTAAGGTTATGATTTTATGACAGTTTGGCCTCACGCTGTTGCCTTTTTTTTGTAAATCTGTGAATAAATTACGCTAAAAGATTGTTTCGCAAAGATTTCTATTTATTTATATTTATAAATCAAAGTTTTATGTTTTTATTTATAGTCTTTGGCATTCTTCTTAATTGGCATTAATATAAGAAAAATTTGATCTCTTTTTAACAAAGCAAAACTAATCAATACTAAACGTTTATGCAAAATTCTTGATCGTGCAACGACGCCAAAAGCAAACACAGGTATGGCAATTATCAAAGAAAAAGAAAACAACACTTCCAACCTAACAAAATGAAAGCATGGCCTGTTACGACCCAGAAACATCGTCACGGAATATTAATGTAATGTTTTGATGACGTTTACAAAAGAGATAATGTATCATATGAAAATAACCATTTTCATTCTTTTTCTGTTTTTTGGTAAGTCCAATAGAGCAATATTTTATTTTAATTGTTTTGCTTTAAGATGTTTGAGAATATGCTGCTATACATGAGTTACGGATGTCGAGTGTATTATATTTCTTACTCTTGCGAAGCAATTTATTTGTACCCAAAATTCCAGATTTACGGAATTCATATTATTCTCAAGCACTCTGAATGCCTGACAGTTTGTCGCTTGTCAATTTATGTCGCGTTGTTCTTTGACACAATTAGCTGTCGAGTTAACCTCCAATCTGGGTATTTTGTAATTTTAGAAAAGATTCGAAGATGTGACAATTCCAAAATGATCTATGTTTGACTCTGACAAAGTAGAAAATTAATTTATTGATACTAAATGTTAATGTTAATGTTGTTGTTGGCGTTTTCCTTTTCGTCTTTTTGTTATTCTAGCTTCAAACACCTGTCTCACTATATTGTCGTCTTTCACTCTTTTTACGTGTCCGTGCCAGTTGACTTACTTTTAATTTTTTCTTCTATGTCTTTATCTTCAAGTTTTTTCTGAGTGTTGTGTTCCTTATTTTGCCCATTTTGATCTTATGGTCTACTTTACCTACAAATCTTATTTTTTTCTCATGCTTTCTGCTCGATGTATGAGTATTACAGTCATTATTTTATTCAGTACTTGTACTATCCCTTCTTTAGGTATTTTCTTCTTTTTAAAGAATGCCCTTAAACAGTTTGCCTCCGACGCGACGGTTCGTTCTCTTTCATCTCTCTTTCTTTTTTTTCCATCTTTTGCTATTATTGCCTCGTGGTCTTTGAGTTTGCTCTAGCATCACTTCGTTTATTTGTGCTATAAGTTGTTTATTAGTGCTGCCAATACTTATTACTTTCGTTTTTTCTATGCTTATTCTCGTGTTGATTTTTTCTAAGGGCCTCTTGTACATTTCTATATTTTTATTTAGAGTTTTCTCGTTTTTTGCAAGGATGGCCATATCGTCGGCATAACATAGTTCAGCGATTTAGATTTTTTTCATTTTCCAATATCCAACTTGGTATGCTTTAGCCTCTTTTCTTGCCTATTAGGACTAGAAGAAATAACAGTGGGCTCAGAATACATTTTTATTCAACTTCAAAAATTGTTTCAAAAATATCTGATTCTTCCTGTCTTGTTCTTATATAACTAGTGGTCATTTTGTATAAACCTTGTATGGTTCTTATTAGTGTTTCTGATACTCCTCTCTCTAGATCTATAAAGCATACATATATATATTTCTCCCCTTTTGCTCTTAATTGTTTCAATATAAATACTGCGTCGTTTACCACCTTATTGGGTCTCTTCTGAAGCTTTGCTTTTGTACTAGTTAGTGTAGTTCTTCTATAGTTTTGGCATTCTTTGCTATCTCGTTTTACCATTCTTCTGGTGATTTTCCTTTCAAGGTTCATTATTCATCTAAGTTCTTGTAAAGCAGATCTTGGTAGGGCTTCTATCAGCCGTCATTGCGTCTTGTCCTTGAGCTTTTTCCTTTTTTAGTTTTTTCAAACTTATTTTCTCTTCTTGTGTTCTATCTCCTACTTCTTCCACCATATTACTTAAGTCGAAATCTTCGTTTATTACATATCTTCTTTACAGTAATTCTTTAAAATACTTTGCCCATCTTTCCATTATCTTATCTTCTTCCTCTATCACATTTCCTATCTTCTCTTTAATGTTTTCTAGAGTTGATATCTTTTCTGTCTCATAGCTTTTAGATTCCCAAAGAAAAGTTTTTGGTTATGATTATATGCGTCTTTCATCTTTTCGCCAAAGTCTTTCCGCACTGTTGCTTTCTCCTCGTTAACTATTCTCTTGATTTGTGCACGCTGATTTTTATATATTTTGTAGTCTTGAGCATTCTTGTGTGAAAATATTTTTTTCTTCATATTTCTCCATTTTGTTCTAGACACCATTCAATTCCTTCGTTCTTGTTCCCAATTCTTCCGTTTAGGTCGACCATTATAGTTATTTGACTGTTGTTTCTGCCTATTGCCTCTTGTAAATCTTCAAAAGAACTGCTCTTATCTTCTTTGCTTGCTTTCTCGTTTGGTCCGTATCCAACTATAAATGTACACTCTTCACAATTTCTTTCCTCCTTTATGTTGATCGACATTAATCTTTCATTTATCATGTTTTTTTTATCATATTCTTCATTTTCTCTTCTTTAACTATCATTGCTAATCCAGTTCTTGCCTTTTGTTTTTCTTTTATCTCTGACCAAAGCATTTAATAATTTTACTGTAATGCCTATATAATCAACTTCTATTTTTTTTTGCAATTCTTTAGTTAACTCTTCTTCTTATCCTGTCATAATTTTCACATTCCATGTTCCAAATTTTGTGTTTTGTGTTATGTTTGTGTTGTATTTGTCTTTCTCCTCACTTGTTTACACGTTTCGTTGTTGTATGCCATAAACGAGGAATCTTGATATTATTTACAATCTTGTCTTTATTCTAATAAAGTCATGTTGTCTAATTTGATCTTATTTGATAAGTTGTTTAGAACTAATCAAGTTTTACACCTTCGATAGTTATTTAAATCCTGATTTATAACTTTATATCATACGATAGTAGATTTTTCACATATGATTACAGTTTTTATTTTGTTTTCAGGATATTACTTAACCCTGAGATGTGCTCATTGCAGAATGTACGTGAATGGAACTTGTATACATCCCCATCACTTCGAGCCACCTTATGTAGAATGTTTGGTCCCGGATGCACGTTGTGGCTCTATTATGGTGATAGAGCACAGTGTAAACTTGTCTCAATACATGCAATATAAGTTTAGTTTTGAAGGTACGACTA
>VTPC01008387.1:0-19152 GCA_011009095.1 Ignelater luminosus
TTTTTTGGTCGAAGCACAGTTAAAAGTAGTTTATTATGCACTGGCTCGGTCCTTATTGCAATATGGTATTGCAGGGTGGGGTTTAGCATTTAAGCATCACTTAAAACCTTTAATGACTATCCAAAATGCTCTATCAAAAATTATTTTTAGTAAACCTAACTTGTACAGGGACATCATCAATAAGAGGAAGCCACTTGACCACTAATCTAAAAGTGGCGCAAAATTTTACCTTTCACCGTTGGCTCCACTCCCTCACGAGTACATTTCTAACCTAAAATTACATCGGCGTGCGTACGTTCCGTGATTTCTTAGCCTCTGTTTTTCGTTTTTTACAGTGTATTTGTTTTTATTCAAAAATCAGTCTTTTTCAAGACTAAATCTGTTTTTTGCGAGTTAATCGAGATTAGATTTAACGCATTCAAAGTGTGATAATAAATTTTAAAACTGCATAATTATTTCAGACTGGAAGGTTTTCGTTTTTGCGATGCCTTTTACAAGCGAACAAGATAAATTTATTTTAATAGCTCACTATCGAAGTGGAACACAGAATGCAGATGGTTTATGGACTTATTCATTACAATCTTATATTCAACAATTTGAACAAACTTTTCCTAAAGTGCAAGTCCACTACGATGCATTTGTACGTCGTAGACATGATATATTTAAGAGGTTTGAAGAAAAACATTGCATCTGCAAAGGCAAATCATCTGGTAGACCAACCGTATTAACTGAGGACATGCAGATGCGAAAGAATCGTAGTCCCCATAAATCCATTAAACGCTTAGCTACTTAAGCAGGTAGGAATCTATTTGCATTAAACAAATAATATATTTTGCTTCATTTGTGTTTTAAATTATTAATTATTTTGAATTATTTATCACTTGCAGTAATTTAATTGTTTTATTAGCAAACTTAAATAAAAAACTGGCATTGCTATTTACTTCTGAATTATTTAAATTCATTAAACAATTTAAACTATTTTAAACCATAATCTAACCAACAACTTTTTCCGCATGATCATCAGTTATGAGTTCAATACTGTCAGTGGTTTATGCAACACTTGAACGACGATGACATATTAAATATTACATTTATGTTAGATGAAGCATGGTTTCATTTGTCGGGCTATGTGAACAGCCAAAATTACAGAACCTGGGCCACAGAGAATCCCCACAATTATGAAGAAACAAGTTTGCATCCCCAGAAGGTTGGTGTATGGGTTGCGATGTCAAGACGCAGGATCTATGGTCCATTGTTTTTTAATGACGCAAACAGTGGAGAAAGATACGGAGATAATATTTTAACACTTTTTATCGAACAACTATTGGATGATGAAATCCAAGAGAGCTACTTCCAGCGAGATGGTGCATCAGCACATACGGCACGCACTACTATTCGTTATTTGGGAGAGTTTTTTGATGACCGAGTGTTTAGTAGTGGACGATGGCCCCCTCGGTCTCCCGATCTCACACCATTAGATTTTCTTCTATTTGGGCATTTGAAGAATAATGTTTACAGGCATCGTCCACAGAATATTGACGAATTAAAAGAGGCCATACAAAATGAAACTAATAATATATCACCAGAAACCTTAGTTTCAGTTTTGAATAGTATCAAAAATAGAGTTCGGTTATGTTTAGAGAAACAGGGTGGCCATATCGAACCATTTATATAATTTGTACATAAATTGCAATAAAATGTAAAATAATTAAATGAAATTGTAAAATTTAGGATAAATGTAAGCCATTATTTTAAATTAAATTCTAGTAACCTGCTACCTAACGAATTATTTTTTTATAAATAAATTATGGCAGCTGAAATAATTGCGATTTTTAGTTCTGTTATCTAGCATACCTAGTTCTAAGTATTATGTTACATAAATTTCAGAAAATAAAAATTACACGTCAATTATTAATTTTTAATTATTCCCAGAACACGATAGTGTTAAGACAGCTGCCAAAGTACCGGTTTTGATAAATGGTTTTTTTTAAATATAAAATTAAACATTTAATGACTTAATGATTGAGTATGTATATCATTTATGCGTGCATAACTATACAGAAAAATTCCTTATTAAATATTTAGTTTTAAATTTAAATGAGTTTGAACTTCAAATATTTTTTAAATGACCAGGTATTGGTGCGTTTACCCTACCTGCATAATTATCTTTGTATGAAAAAGGTGGACAGTTAAATTTAATAAAATTGAAAAAATAACTAAAAAGCTCTTGTTGAACAGCTACATCAGCATTGTTTGAGCCTTATCTAATTCTTGTTTTTAAAAATATCTTCAATATATTGTCATTTTTTAATTTTCCAAATTTATATATAATTATCTTTAAATATTTAAGTTTCTAAGTAGTTTCATCATATATCCAATACTACGCCACTGGAAAACTACATAATTCTTTATTACAACAGAGCTGCCAACAGTGCAAGATGTGTTGCCTAACCAACAGTAAATTTCGTGATCACGTGGCTTCTCAATAATGATGATGTCCCTGTATAAAGGAATTAATATTTGTAATTTACGTCAACTATAGACTTCGAATGCCGTGTATTCTTCATAAAGCCTAACAAAAAATTTTGTTAATCATTCGATTGCTACCAGAAGTTCCACAAACAAATATGTTTCAACAATCTCTGCGGCAAAGACCATTGGGACAAGATATTTTGATTTTCTTGCTCCAAAGATTTTACAACCTACTGCCTCGGCATTTTCTAAAGATAAAAAACATAAAAACTTTTTTAAAAAAAACGAAGATGTACTTAATGCAAACCAATATTAATGTGTTCTTGGTATGGCTAGAATAACTTTGTTTGTCACAAAAAGATAAAATGTAAAAATACATTTTTTTTTGTTTTTTTCTTTTTGTTGATGACTCCATTACGGGTTATAATTTCTTAGGTTAATTTAAGTTTAAGTAGAGTTAAACACCAATCGACGCCCAAGCTATGCTGAGGTGGATTGGTGTTTCTATGTCAAACATTTAATATTTCTATTTCTAAATTACCGTAAACATATTCTATTCTTTAATTTTAGTGAATTTAGTGAACTTTTCTTCAGTTTTATAACACTTTGCCATAAGACCTCAAAACTTCATGTTGAAAACAATTAGAAGTTCACAATTTTGTTTTCTTACTACATGTCATCGATTTAGTAGAAACAATCCCAACCCGCAAACCCAACACATTCTTGAGTAATTGTTGTTATTACGATGTTGATCTATTTTTGTTGTACTCTTTATTGTTCTGGTAAAGTAGAAGAATGATTTGGAACGATAGAAGCATCTTTGTATGTGATACATCCAACCGGTTTTGTCGATTTATTCAGTCAAAAACATTATCTTAGTTGTTTGCGTGTACACGACGTAGTAAATTGTTTGACTATACTGTTTCCTACATGTAACTGCCTCTCTATTCTGGAATCAACTAATTCAAGAAGATAACAATTCATGTAAAAATCATTTTCTCTTCCCAAAACTTACCGTCTTTAGAAATGTTTTGAATACTAACACTTTTAGGAATCCAAAAGACAAATAAACAATATTACCTGAACCTGAAAGTATAATAGTCATGTTTCATACTTAGTTTCATCTCATCATTTACAAAGGACACCATTTTTTCACGTTCAGCACATTTTGAGCAGCGTCTTCGGACGAACGATTCTGAGCTGGCAAAGGACATTTTATTTCCAACATACCATCTACATCAAATAAACTATCTGGACTGGTAGCCAAGCTTGGGAAAGTTTCGTCGTTAATTAATTCGGATCTTTTCATTTCTCTACGTAATTCTCTTTCCATTTCTTCTGTAACTATAGGTTCCCTTGAATTTTCATACTCTGTATGAATATTTACCCTAAAAGAAGGATTTATCAATTTAGCTAGTGCTGCACCTCTAGGTATCTTATTTTATAATTTGCATGTTTTTCCAAATTTAGAGGCAGTAAGCCGTTTTGCTCTTTCAAGAAACCATCTCGGAAATTGTTCTTGCAACTACGATGCTTTCTTGATTTCTTCCCTATTTGCTTCAGCTAACTAATTCAGAAAGTCTTTCTCATTTCTATTAACTCAGGACATAAATCACTTTGACAGTTGTCACTTCCTGTATCATTTGCACACTAATGGTTGTGATGGCTTTCACTGGCTTATGTTAGTTTTTCGTTCTCCCGAAGTTCTTACCGTTGGTTTCGTTTTTCTATCCTCTCACGTCGTTGGTTTTTCTGATTTTCTCAAGTACATCTATCAGCTCTCTTTTCTTTTTGTTCTGCGGCCTGGTGGAGTTCGTAAATTGTTACCAACTTCCAACCATTCTGGTGTCCCTGCCATCTATGCTCTAAAACTATGCAACAAATAATATTTGATAGATAAGATTTTTTGTCAGCAGATCTTTTCCAAATTTCTTATAGGTTAAAGTATGTAAATATATTGTCATGAAATGAACGTTTCTTTTTATTTTAATCTTGATTTATTATAAAAAAACTTATAGTACATGTATTATACTAGATTAGTCTCTAGAGTTTAAAAATAGTCTGACATAAACACTTATTAATCAAAATAAAATTTAATAACTAATGGTTTTCTATTAGTTCGGTTTTTTAGTTCGGATAAAATTAAATCCGATGTCTCCGACCGGTCAAGTAATAGTGTTTTCCAAAATAATTCGTTCGCTTCTTCACCATCGTCTATACGAACGCTCGCCTTTTCAGACAGTAGCAGTTTTACTACGTCAATTTGTCCATATAAGGCCGCAGTTATCAAAGGTGTGTTACCCATCAAGTCTTTAACTTCTATGTCAAAATTATTCGATAGAAGCAACCTAACTATTCCGACATGCCCATATTGCGTTGCCAACAGCAAGGCGTCTTTCCCTTCTTTATTCCTAGCTAAGATATTTGCTTTTTTTGATAATAATAGTTTCACAAGCGACTCGTGTCCGTTCATTGCTGCTATTAATAAAGGGGTGTTTCCAGATTTATCCGCAACCTCCAAGTCTGAATCTTTCAATAACAATGAATCGACCACTTCCGAATATCCTCTACCTGCAGCTAGTAGGAGAGCATTGTTGTCGTTACTATCTCTTGCATGAATATTCGCTCCTTTGGACAAAAGTAACTTTATTGCGTCTAAGCTTCCATATTTTGCAGCTGTCAATAGCGGAGTTGATTGATTGTTGTCGGTTGCCTCGATATTCGCCCCTTTTGACATCAATAATTCTATCAAGTGTACATTTCCATTTACTGCTGCGTTGATCAGAGGAGTTTTTCCCTGTTTATCTTGGATTTCTAGATTAGTGTCTTTTTCCACTAATAGTTTTGTGGTTTCTGCATTGTTTTTAGACGTGGCCCACAAAAGTGCATTCTTTCCCTGATTGTCTTGAGCTTGAGTATTTGCCCCTTTCGAGATTAGATATTTTAGTGCCTCTAGATTACCTCTAAATGCAGCATTTATCAGTGGAGTCTTTTCGTATACGTCTCGATTTTCTATTCCAGAGCCCTTGTTTAGTAATGTTTCTATAGCTGGTACAACACCACTCCACGTTGCCCAGAGCAAAGCATTATTCTGTTCATTATCCCTAGCTTCTATGTTAGCTCCTTTACTTAAGAGATAATTCACTACAGCAGCGCCTTGTTTAGATTCGGCAGCCAGTAGCAAAGCTGTCTTCCCTCTGTTGTTTTGCGCTTCTAAATCTGCACCTCTGTCTACCAACAAACTAGCCACTTCTACGCTACCCTTTATAGCTGCCAGGTGCAGAGGAGTACTTAGATATTTATCTACCGCTTTCAAGTTTGCTCCTTTTGACAATAATGCGTCTACCAGTTCCCTATTTCCATTTTCTGCAGCACTAAGTAATGGCGTTTTTCCTTCCTTATTTTTAACTTCTAGATTTGAAGGTTTCGACAGAAGCAACATTACCATTTCTAAATTATTATTCTGCGTGGCCCATAGCAAGGCATTCTGATTGTCGTTGTCTTGAATACTAATATTTGCACCCTTAGAAAGTAACAGTTTTGTTGCTTCTGTGTTATTCCTTGATACCGAATCTATTATTGGCGTCTTTCCATATATGTCTGTACTGTCTATATTTAAACCCTTATCGAGAAGCATTTCTATAATGACCACATTACCAATCCAGGATGCCCACAGTAGGGCATTATTATTTTCATAATCTCTTGCTTGAATGTTAGCACCTCGGTTAATAAGGAGTTTTACCACCGCGGCATGATCATTTTCAACCGCAAGCAATAAGGGGGTTTTACCTCGATCATTCAGAGCTTCGAGATTCGCGCCTTTAGATATAAGAATGTTGACTGTATCAATATCACCGTAACGTACGGCCCAGTGCAATGCGGTGTGGGTATCGTCATCTCTGGCTTCAATGTCTGCTCCTTTCCTCAAGAGAATATCTACCGCGTTAGGTAGTTTTCCCATCGTTGCAAGTATTAAGGGTGTTTTTGCATGCTTTGTTCTCTTGTTAACACTTGCTCCATTTGCTAAAAGTGCATCTACAGTATCTTCGTGATAATTCCATGCTGCCCACACTAAAGCATCCTTTCCTTTATTGTCTGTCGCGTTTACATCAGCTCCTTTGGCTAGTAGCAATTTAACGAGGGCCGTATCTCCTTTAGCAGCTGCTTTTATCAAAGGTGTTTCACCATCGGCATTCCTTTGTTCCAATATTGAAAAGATATTAGTTTGCCTTTTATATAATCTATGATCTGTATTATATTCTCTTCTACGTTTATTTACCACCTTAGGAGATTCGTAGCTGGCGAAGCAAAGGTGAGTTAATACAGCAGTGACGATTACTAGGCGTATCATCCTGAAACAATAAAAAAATAATAAAGCAAATGTCTTGAACATTATATGCCGTTCATTATGTAATGTATTATAGGAAAAAAGAGCCATTAGAGTCTAAAAACGTATCTATGAATATGCAAGAGAAATCTATTTGATTACTTGGCCACGGTTCACAGATGCATTAAAGATTGTAAGAACTGCTAAAGATTATACCAAAATTCAAGTTAATGCCAGCAATATTTTATTTTCACAATTATTGTGAAAATTGTCAACATTGCATTGTAACGTTCCGGTTCGTTTACAATGCAGTTGTTCAAAGTTAGCAGAGGAAATCCTTAAAACTTTGTCTTTATAGCCATTTCAATAATCTACGCTTCCTATTCAATAACATTAAGCATTTTTCAAAATCAATAGGTTGCGTTTGAATTTTCTAAAGTCCTGCCAAAATAGAATTGATTAGGTTGGTCATTTTAATTTTAATAGGTCCGCCGCTGCCACTTCTAGGCCCTTGCTCAGCCGCTTTGCGGCTCAGCTCGGTGCCAATGCCTACGGCATCATTTTGTCGCACCTGCGGCGCTCCGACTTTTTATAATAATAAAATAACAAAAGACGTGACCGCCTTTGGCGGCCATTGGTCGGGCTCGTTGTTTGCAGACGCGTCGTCAACGGTGCTTGAACACAACATCGGCAGCTGAAAGTGTGACTGAGATACCGAATACCTGCGAAAATGAAACAAAATACGGTCAGTCCGGCACACATCTTGTGCAGGCCTTTCCTCTACAGCACCTACCATCCAAAGTTTCATCTCTATAGGATCAGCCGTTTCTGAGATACGGGATGTCACAAAAAATACACCAAAATACGGTCGGTCCCCCACGCATCTTATGCAAGCTTTTCCCCCACCGCACCATTATTAGCCATTTTTGATATACGAGATGTATCTAAACTATTATTTCCCCCGTTGCACTTACGGGTCTTATTTCCATCTCGACAGGACCGGCTGTTCCTTCGGGCAGTTTAAATGGGCGTTCCCTCGGCCACCGTTAGGAAACGGAAGAATCCGAAACCCGCTCCGTTTTTCTACTTCTGACTCTCTCTCTCTCTCTCTCCTATGCGAAGACGTGGCGGTGCGTCCCTCTAGGAAAGGAAGCAAAACACCAGCACCACCACCGTCGCGTTTCCGGTTTGAAGACGTTTCCTGCGCACGCGTAAGATTAGAAAGCGAGCGGGCTGCGACGTGCGACGAGGACGCCAACGCCCGCTTTACCTCGAAAAAAGTTAAAGGCGTCCTCGACATGTGTGCTGCTTAAAAATATTTCCAAAAATGTAAAAAAGGTGTTCTCTTCTTTGTCTAACGCGCGGCGATTTGTATATCGTCGTCCTTTTTCCACTTCAAGATTTTAAATTTTTGAGTTTTTCACGACACACAGGCATTGGCGTATAAGTCGAGCGTTATTCGGAATAGCTTTCTTACTTACTAGACGATCCCCTCTAGCAACCCACGCTAAAACCGAACGCGTGGACTTTCTCGTACGCTCGCCGACGCGACGGTGCGCGCTTCGGAAGAAACTTCGCACGACCATTTCGCTCGCATCCCTCCGTCTGCGCAGACGCCGACGTCGACCGCGATCGGAAACACGTCCGGTTCGGTCCGAGGCGTTAGTAGGTTTGACGGCCTCGAATCCCTTTTGCCACTGTTACCGTTCGCGCCTACCAAACTCACTACCTACGAACGCGCGGGTAGGGGGTGTGGCCCTCGAAAACCATTTGTATGCCGCATCCATTTACCAATTGCGCGAGTTGAAGCTCTCCTACTGTGTACGTTGGTCGCTTCTTCACCATAATCACCACCATCAGCATTATGGACCAACACCGCCCGTGACAGCCAATGGATATCTATCTATATCCATGGCCCCTGTTGCGGGCTCAACATCGACCTTCTTCTAATCCACATTGGCACAAAATAACCATCTCGGCAAGTGGGCACCCATCCAACAGCCAACTTTGCCTACATTGGGGTCAATGACCCTTACAACCACAACTTAGACTAGATGCTATCACGGGTCGTATCAGCATCTTTAAGAAGTTGCATACCATCATCGCTCGACGCGATATCCAACATCAGAAGCCTCCACCAGTCTACGACGCCCTCAGAAATTCTTTTCCAAATTTCAAATTTCAACATAACACGCTACGCCCACCAGGCATCGCCCACTTACTCCAATAGCCGCCCAGCTCAGCGATAACATCAGCTACAAATAACCGGACGCCACCGTCACACTAACATCTATGCTGCCAACGGCCCTCCTCGCACCGCTGCAACTGCAACTGCATGGTCAAATAAATTTAAATTGAACATATGGATTTGCATGTTCAGAGATAGAAAATCACACTGTATACGGATAAAAAAATAAAAATCGTCAATTATATCTTAAATCTACCTTACAATCTATAGTTGATTTTATGCATGTGAATTCCTGCGCAAGATATATTTCTTTGTCATCTTGTGGTTTGACATTCATCCTTCAATTAGCGAATTTCAAAGCAAATTATTGCGTTTTTATTCTTAATTTGTTTTGTGTAAAATTTTGGTAAATTTCCTTATAGACTCTAAAGGTAAAATTGAATTTTTTCATCAAACTACTACCTGGTATTAAAAATATTTAAATTTCTCTATAGGCAAACATCTTTTGTTTACTTGCCAATTATTCCGGTGATTCCCCGCACCTATATTAAGAGTGAGATACTCGTTTTAAATTAATATCGTCTTAAATTAATGTCGATTCGTTCCTCAATCTATCAACAACGTTACTAGAGGTACAACACGCAAAGTCTTTGAGGAGTTCAAAGTTGGAAATTCTTCGATTATGCAATATTGAAACTTTCTATTGGTGTTTGTTCTCCAGAATAAATTGGCACTTGTAAAACAGTGAATTTGTACTTATTATTTAGTTATTTAGAAGTTTGAATCACTCGAATTAGTTTAAATTGATCATTCCGAATTAGACCTTCTTGTAGTTTTAAAATTTCTAAGATTCTACTAGTTTAAACCATTTGGAGATTGTGGTTAAGTTATAGAAACTTCTTGTTCTTGACTAAGTTTAGTAGCATTAAGCAAGTTTAATATTCTGATATCATCTTTTTAATTCTTGGTTTAATAATTAAGAAATACTACTAGAAACATTGGAGTGTTTTTGAGTATTGTGTATTTCCGTTATGTATTGCGTTTATTTGCTCTCCAAAGAGGTGTTTGTTGCAAGAATTATACAGCGACATCAAAATTGATTATAAGCTACGTGACCACTATTTTAAAAATGACGCGGAATTTCATTTTTTAACGTTGGCCATACTACGGAGTAACGGCCACTCGAGTACACTTCTGATTTAAAATTACATTTTATTGTCTCTATTTTGCGTTTTTTACAGTTTATTTTGTGCTATTTAAAGAGCAGTTTTTTTCAAGACTAAATCTGCTTTTTGTGAGCTAATTGAGTTAAGTTAGATTTAACGCATTCAAAGTGCGATAATAGATTTGTAATACTATTTAAATTTTTAAGTAGTTTCATCGAAAATCCAATACTGAAAAATTACATTATTTTTATTACAACAAAGCTGCCAATAGTGCAAGATGTGTTGCCTAATCAACAGTAAATTTCGTGGTCACGTGGGTTGTAATCATATTCGATGTCTCCGTATAAAGTCTATTTAATTAAAAGAATACTACGTAACCATCCTTTGATAAATGCATTCTTTTGCGCAAAAGATAAAACGCTTAGTTTCAAGGTAAAGCTGCAGATAATTATATTTTATAACAGATAACGAAAAGTGTTAAGTATAGTAAGAAAGAATAATTTACTTGGCAAGTTGAATGTATTATTATGTCAATTTATGATAAGTTACAAAAGAGGTTGTACGAAAAATTTTAATACATTTTGGCGAAATTTATCTCCGTCTCTGTTGGTTATCAGTTTTTAACAATTGCCCACATTGACTTGCATTTCAGCTGATTTATAACAGTTTTTGCCAGACAGGTTAACAGAATAATTTATATATTCTTGGGTACTTTGATGGTTTAGATTTATAAATTTTCTTAAGGCATTTAACGAACGAAAGTTGACGTTGAAAGTTCGAAAATATCGTAAACTCTATGGAGTTGTCACTTTAGTTCCAAACACTATGCATAGCAACCGTTGCTATGGATGAAGACTGTGTGCTTTAAATCAGGTGGATAATAAAACAACTTTTTAAAACTTTTTATATAAAATAAGTTATTACAGTAGAAAACAATAAACATTATAATTTATAAGATTAAAAAGATTAATGTTGCAAATAATTTAATATGCATAGTAACATAACCTTACCTATCTTACAGTTAATTATGTTAATTTGTGTTTGGATGTTTTCGTGTTTTTACAAGATTAAAAAATTTTTATTATAAAAAAAGAACTTAAAGAATCTAAAAAATGAAAATGCCAGCTTTTCTGGGATTTTTAGGAATGTCAGTGACCCGCTATGTTGCCATTTGAAATAAACGAGATAAATTAGTAAAAACGGTGTTGCAATTTCTCAAAGTCGTTAATAGCTTAATTTAACCAGCGAAATAAGTTACTTTAATTTTTCTGTGGAACCTTTATTAAACGGGAATCATAATCTCAGCTTTCTAGATAAAAAATCCCCAGTCGGCCAATTTTGCCTCCTTGCACACGTGCTTTACCTCCAATAACTCTTGGTATAGTCCTCGCTATAAGTAAAAAAATATTCGATAGCGAGAGATATCTCCCCGCTCCTATCGATTACTCGACCGCATGCCTATGGGCACCAACTTTTCTATGTTATGCCATAAATCCAATTTGGAGGTAAAAGAAGCCCTTTCTCATAAAAAGGACCTATTACACTTTTTACGTATTTTCACAATCTCTTTACGATGATTAAGGCTTCGAGTCGATAAAGTCGATAAAGTCGATAAATGACGAAAAACCAAAAACTTCGAATGCACAAGAGATTTCTAAATTTTCTATCTCCGAAGTTCCGTTTTTAACGGAATTTAAAAGCGGAATGCACAAAGGTTTGGGAAAACTCTATGCCAGCTTTCAGCATTAATCACGCAAAAACAACGGCGGTAGAAGGGATGGAAGGAAAACGGCACCCTTCCTAGGTTTCAAGGGTCTTTTTAGAAAGATGAGGAATTGGCTAATAGAATCACTAAAGTACATTTATTACAAAAGATTCGTTTCTGTAGCTCAAAGTGTGTCCATTTCAGGGCCGTATTTCCACCGTTTTCAGTTTTTTGCGTTTTCGACCTAGAAGATGACCTTGAAGAAAAAAAAATGCATGGCACCTTTTTTGTTCTTTATTCCACGGTTCATCAAAGCATTATAGCTTGATCGGACCATAATTAACCCAGTTATAAACTTTTCAAGTGGGCATCTCGACGAGCCGTGGAGGAAAGTGCGAAGTTAATCGAATCGAGTCGGATTTTCTCGAGTGAAGATCTAAACACTCCCAAAACATAAATCTCACATATTATGTTGATCAGACTAGGACGGTTTTGGTGGGGGTTGCAATATTTCCCGAAAGACCGTTCGTAAACCTTCCGGATTTTTTGGTTTTTCACCTGACTTTCTCTCCTATCCCGCCATAGTGTTTGAGAAGCTACGTCAATTGGTGAAAATCAGATTCCCGTAGCCCTTATAGTTTTTGAGCTACAGGCGCTTTTTAATTCAGCTAGTCGCGCTTTCTAGCGGCTAAATCGTAAGAATTGAAAAATTGGTTCAAGCGAGATCAGATGCAGGTGAACAGGGCCGGCTGGAAGTTTTGTAGGGCCTAGAGCCGCAAAATTTTGTGGGGCCCTTAAAATAAAAAAAGAAAAACACTGCTTTTTCAAACATAGTCTAATTTGTTTATTTTAAATATTTAGAAAAAATTAGAAATTTTATTTGTTCTAAACATACCGATTCAAAGAATTAATTATTTTTCTCTCAAGGCGCGGGGCTCCAGCAAGCGCGGGGCCCTGGGCAGTTGCTCCGGCTCTTCAGCCGGCCCTGCAGGTGAAGACACTCTGTCAGTGTACTAAATGCCATTTCGATGCCTTGGCAAAACTCCGATTCCCCCACGAACGCTTATGGACTCTAATTTGGAAATTCCTGGGACAAAATCTTCCTTGGGGACTCTAGACGATAGCTCCCCTGGTCCTATATCGCTAAGCCTACCCTGTAACCAGGCCTCATCGGAGTAAAAAGACAAATCCAGCAAATCTTTGTTCATATTGTTCTCAAACCATGTACAATATTCTCTTCGACTACCATAATCTGGTGGTGTAAGTTCTTGCACAGTCGTTATTTTGTAAGGATATAACTTCAGTTGCTTTGTAACAATTTTCTGACATGTACTTAAAGGGATATTCGTTTGAAGTGAAATTCTGCAAAGTGAGGTTTGTGGATTTTCTTCGACAGCTTCAGCACTCACACAGGTCTTCCTGAAGATTTGCCCTTCTCAACAGATCTTGTTCTAGCAAATCGACTATCGCAACTACATCTTCAATGAGAGTAACTAAAGCGTTATCAGGATCATTAACATCAGGAAATCGGATTCTAAATTCATCTTTGCAAGCTTAATAGAATATGTCCAATTCTCCTCCTGAAATACACCATTCCGGTAATAAGACATAACGATAAACGTGAAATATATGTCCCGACATCGTATTTGATGAACAAACAGCAGCTCACCTTCCCCAAGAAAAATTTTTCTCGAATGACAGCAACAAGGGATATGTTGAAGGATACGTTTTAAAAAGCAAGTGTTTAAGTATTCCAAGCCAAAGAAGATGCAGATTTTTTGATTATCAACACTGCCATATTCATGAGTGCTTTTGTGTTTGGTGAAGATGTAGACCTACTGGTTCTACTTACTGCATTAACCTCTCAGAAAACCAGAAAGGTGCATTTCCAGAAATGTCATTGCCTAGTAACCAATGGAGCGCAATTCGAGCATCTATTGCAATAAATTTAATAATGTAGCTTTATTAAAATAAAAGAATTAATTCTTCGAAAACCAATCGGCCGATTTGATTTTTTCAAACACCATTGCATCCTGATATTGAAGATCTTTAATTTGATGTGCTACATGCCATATCATCCAATTTAAAATTTTAAAGTGGGGGTGGCTGGAGCTTAAGGGTAGTATCTTAATCGAAAACTTTGTGCATAGTTTAGTCCCCCCTCCCTATATAAGAAAATGCCCTTGGATTTATTCCGATATATTTTTTGGTTTTTAAGATGTTCAGGGTGGGAAGTTGTAAAATGATTACCCGGTATACATTTCAGTTTGAATGATCGGTGCTCGAGCCTCATTTTTCTGCGAAATGCAAGAATTATCAACTTCAAACGGCTGTAATTTGAAAACTATAATTTTTTGGACTTTGTGCCCATTGACATTTTTGATCTACACAATAGAGACTATCATTTACCACGGTTTCAACAATTTTGACCTGGAGCCATTTCCCATAAGGATTCTGCGAGGTCCTTTAGTCTTGCAGCAGTCGCTAGAACAGTGGTTCTCAACCTTTTTTCAGTCGCGGAACACTTTTGAATATGATAAAATCTTGTGGAACACTAGAGTTAATAATAATAAACAAGACGACCCAAGTCATGAAACTAACAACGGAAATATGGTTGAATGTTCCTTTTTGGAAAGCCCTGGGTATTCTTGGACAGAAATCCAAATTTCCTCACGAGTTATATCGGAAAATTTCATTTTCAGAGTACTATCCGTTGACAAGGTAACCAGTTCTTCTTCATGTAAAGAAAATTCACTACTCGTTGGATGAATTTCGTATCCAGTCCTAATATTCAATACTTAAGGATGGGAAGTAATTCTCAAACTTTTTATCCAAGAACAATTTCTTCTACATATTTATCCTGAAGTGAAGGAAACATATTTACTGTATTTTTTTTTAAATATACGATTTTTTCAAAGAGATTCTCTTTCTGTCCGTGGACAATTTGTCCGTGGATGTTAAAATATTTTCATTTCGTCCTTGGATATTTGTCTTAACGCTATTTAAATAATTAAAAATATCATCTAAATATGCCATTTTGGCACACCAAGTATCATTGTTAAGACATTTTACAAAAGAATCTGTACTTTCATTCTAGAAAAAAGCCAACAATTCACTTTTAAGCTCTAAGATTCTACGTATCACTTTACCACTACATAATCTTACTTCAGTGTGCAAAAATAAAGTTTTGTATTGAGCTTTAATAGACGAGTAAAGTTTTCTAAAGAGGCAAGTTTTCAAAGGTTTTGACTTAATGTAATTTACCATATTTACAATTTGGTCCAATACAGATTTTAATGTCGCCGACAATGTTTCCAAAACTAGAGATTCTCTGTGTAAAACACAGTGCGTTGATATGATATCTGAGTTTCTTCTCTTTGCAAGGCTAACACATCCTTTAACAGAGCCTATCATTGATGGAGCACTGTCCGTACAAATTCCTACACATGGTTTCCATGATATTTTAAAAGTTTCTAAATACGACGTAATCGAGTCAAAAATGTCTTGTCCTGTTAATACGTACGTCCGGTAAGTTTTCTGCAGCATTGAAATTAATTCACCATTTCGTTTTCATTAACGGAACAAACAAATCCTAGTATATATGAGCTTTACCGCTAATATCAGCAGACTCGTCAATCTGCAAAGCAAAACATCGTTTGGAAAGTTTATCTGTAACTGTTTCCTTAATATTTTCTGACATAACCTTAATTTTTATAGTATCGTCTGAAAGAGGAATTTTCATTATTTCGTTTTTTTTGCATCGTTGCCAAACATAATTTTTACTTTCTCACAACATGCTGGTAAAACAAGAAACTCTGCTATGGTATATGGTTTTAATTTAATGCAATTAATTCCGCTACCTTAGAATTACCAATTTGAGCCTTATCAGAAATTCTGGCAGTTTTTTCAAAATGTTTTACTTGTTTAACTTTTATGTCTATCAGTCTCTTGAAGTAATCTTTAGTTTTTGAAGCAAGATTGGCAAGCTTCGTAGTAAAATAGCGTTTTAACTTCGCAGGAACCATTGAGCTATTCAACAATTTTTCTCCATATGCAGTACCTTGTGGAATTTGACATTCTTTCTCTTAGATATTCGTCCGAATACTGCCTCCTGTATGAGTTGTATTTGCAGCAACATAATTGTTACTGCTTTCGCTTATACTTGCTTCATCATTGATACTTTACTCAGCATCATGTTTTCGTTTAATAAATCTATCCATTTTGCGGCATTAGGATGGTAAGTATTTATTTCAATTTTCAATTAATGATCAAAGCAACTAATAATAATTAGAAATAATAATTAACTATTAAAGTTATCATTAAAAAAGTGTTAGTATTACCCGAGTGTTACCTAATTTAAGCCACGAAGTTGTCAAACGCAATGAACGACTGTAATATAACCGACTTTTAGATAGACTGATAGAGCACTTGCGCTCAAGAAGTTAATTCTCTGCGTTTAAAGGTGCTTTTACTGCTCGGGAGAATTGGTGAAAAGGGAGAGGGTAAAAAGTTAATGTGACCTTGGGAAATATCCTAGTTTTAAATTCTACCGTTTTACTGCTCTGGGTATTTGGGTATTTAGATATTTGAGAATTATCAAATGTCAGAATTTACTTAACCTCAAATATTATATTTGCAACATGAGGGCTGCTGATTACTGTTTATGTTGTTATGGAGACAATGCATTAAGTACAAACGAGCAAAAAACAAAAATGGAAAAAGAAAGTTAAGAGCTCATAGTGTAAGATAACATAATAATTATTATACTGTTATCAGCATAATACTGTGTTTATTACTTTATGTATATTTTAACAATACATCCAGACGCCGTTGTCTTTAAGTGGCAATAAATACTCTTTTAAAATCCTATTATTAAAAACCCCTGTAATCCCCTGTAATGTGGTTGCAGGAACATTTACTACACAGAATTATATAAGAAAAATCTCGTTTATAAAATATATTTTCTTAAATGTAAATAAAAAAGAATATGTAGTATCTATAGACATACTAAGATAATTTATAAATAATCATCAGAAATAAATATAAATACGTATTAAGAAAAAAAACACCAATGATCTTTTTAATCACAAACCTATTTAAAAAAAAGTATAAGTAAGGAGCATAACAGTCGGTTGTTGTGGAAGTGAAATTTTAAATTTACAATCACTTGTAAAACCAATCGACCGTATTACATGCCATGCGCACTTCATAGCGATCGTAGAATCATCTTTGTTAATGTTTGGGCAGCGATGAGATGTCAGCACAAATGCACATTAAAATTAAATTAATGCTATAGATGGCAGCACCTTTGAACAAACAGAAAATGCCTTTTTGCCATGTTTAGAGTAATTACGAATACATACAAAAGAAATGTTTTCAAGCCGTGTTTCAAGTCTAGAAGCAGGGGATTGTTGCTGTACATTTGACAACGTCTTTTTACTCAGACATTAACATCTACTACGCCTGCGTGATGCTTAGTTTTCAAATTCAACACGTGTTCAATTGTAATTCAGTTGCCCTTAGGCGAATTGTGCTTTTCTTCTCAAAGAAAATCGATATTTAGTTGAAAACAGTTAAAAATATGGGTGGTATAAAACGATGTTATGTGTTGAATTGCAAAGATTTGACCTTATCAAGACACCGGTTTCCAAGAACAGATAAAACGGTCTTTCATGAATGGGTTAAATAAATTAAGATTTCTCATGAAGCAGATATCTACTAACTGGTTGTGTGTGATGTACATTTAGTTTAGTTAGAAATATCTCAAATATTTGTTATCTATAGAGAACCTCTTAAACATGATTATATTTACGTAGATAAATATACAAATGTTGACTATGCCTTTGTTTTTTTTTATTTTCAATGATATTTAATTCACAGTTTATATAATAAGGTAGGCAGAAATGTTTATTTGCATTGTTATAAACAATTGATTGATGTTTCAGGGCAGTGGCAATTAACATTTTTCTATTTCCAACAATCTGCTATACTGTGCATTAATAAACCTTAAGTTAACAAGTACATTATATAATGTGGTAACAGTAATAGAAACTACTAACGTTAATTCTGTTTAATGTACTACTTGTTAACTTAACTTTCACTGATATTTGTAGTAAAGCCTTTTGCTTATGTTACCGTTCAAAATTTCCGCTTTTAGCACGGACATAAACCTTTCTTACAGGTACAAGCAAGGTTTATGGAGTCACGTGATGCTGTGTTTTTGCGAGCAGCGTAAAGATGTCCTTATTGTTGCTTGTAAACTTGGTCTATCCTTTTTTATTAAGAGTTTTGTATCTAAACCTTTTATTAGTTATCTATGGCATTAAGCATTGCATGAAGTGTACGGTACAGCTGCAAATTGTAATAATAAAAAATAACAACACCACGTGCGATGATGGCTCGGATGCTCGCAAACAGCTGATAGTTCTCAATGCCCAAGAAAAAGTTGAACTTGAACCAACTTTGTGAATATCGAGATTCTTCATCCCACTAAATGAGGGGAAGTTGTCACGTGACTCGGGACAGCCAATAACAGCAATCCCCAAATCTCCAATTCTCCCGAGCAGTAAAAGCACCTTAAAGCGTTTACTGCGCGCATGCCAGTGTTGTCAGGTTGAGGGATAAATCCCCCGGCGTAGGGATTTTTACCAGGAAAGGGATTGAGGGATTTTTGACTAAATATCTAATATAAACAAAAGATCAAGATAAATCTTATAATGATCTTTCAAAATTTCGCGGAACACTTGCAACAAGTTTACGGAACACTAGTGTTCCGCTGAACATCGGTTGAGAACTACTGCGCTAGAATGTAACACCGAACTGAAGAGATTTTTTCGAGGACTGAATTCGCTGCCCTCCTTCTTTTCTTATTCACCCAAAAGAATGCAAGCTCTTTCAGAGTTTATGAGTAATAGATTACCTAATTTGGCTGCCACACGTTGGAACTTTACTTCAAAATTAGTTCACCCCGTAAATAATAACAGAACAGCATTAAAACAGTTTTTTCAACATGTTTCTGAGAGTGAAGATTTTTATAACATTACTGCCATGACAGCAAAGAATTACAAGAATTTAAAAACATTTTTTTACTAAATTTTCTGTCCAGTTTACTGACGTTTACTGATGTGTTATTTGATATAATATAAACAAAAAATTTTGACATATTATACTGCAGTCAAAAAGTACTTGAATTTCAAAATTTTGAATGCATCTGGTCATCGATAACTAAAGATTCTGGAGAAAATTCCTCAAAATCTAATAAAATAAAAGCAAAGGGAAAGGATTACTGTAGACG
>VTPC01008387.1:24152-73872 GCA_011009095.1 Ignelater luminosus
CCTTTGGATAGAAGCAAGTCGACTATATCTGCATGACCCTCCCTGGCCGCCCATTTAATTGCATCCGTTCCTGTTTTATCCGTTTCGTTAATGTGCGCTCCACGAGATAAGAAAGAATCTACTAAGCGAAGATTTCCCTGTCGTACAGCATAAATTAATGGTGTATACCCATCTTTCTGAGCCACTTCTACATTAGCACCTTTAGACAATAAAAAGTCTACAACGTCCGTGTGATTTTTCCAAGTAGCTAATAGTAAGGCGGTTTCTTCTGCGTTGTCTTTTTCTTCAATATTTACACCGGTTTTTATTGTAAATTTGACTATATCTAGATATCCATGTTCAGCGGCGTACATTAGCACAGTCTTACCATCATTATCTCTTTGGATTAATAAAGCAACTTTGAGAATGCTGGTAATTATGATTAGATATTTTAATGCCATTGTGTGGCTGGTCTATAAAAAAATTTATGTAAATTAAACTGGCTATTTAGTAAAAAAGTTATAATTAATTACCTTGATTAAATTAGAAAACACCAAGAGACCATAAGTAAATATGATGAGCGATTAATTGTTATTGTTGGTGGATACAACTTTCTGGCTTATATACACGATTTATCTTTTCTGCCGAAATCCACACAATAATAACAACAATGAGTACCGTGTGATCAGAAAAAGAGTTGACCAAAAAAAACGATTATTGAGATTAATTCCTTTAACGCTTGGACATCAAAAATACTCATGATTGACAAGACAATATATATCTAGATATTTTTTCAGAATTTTTAGATGTTAATGACTTTTATTGTAGCAATAAGTTAGTGTTCAAGGGTAACCATGATTAAGTATATGTTCTATCTCACGATATACTATAATATGTACCAGTTTGATTAGAATCATTAATTAAACATACATCTCGCTTAAAAGGTCAGGAAATTATCATAAGTTTATAAAACGTTTTTATACACACATGTCAATAAATATTTTTGTATTCAGAGACTTAGAAATTTAATGATGGTTTTCTCAAGTTCATCAGAAAATATTTTTCCCCAAAGCATGTTTTTTAAATTCGATGTTTTGTAATAATAAATAAATAAATAAAAGATATGATTTGGGGAAAAACATTTTCTAATTAACTTGAGAAAACCATCATTATATCTTTGCAGTAAATTTAAATACAAATAACTTCGTTTGCCAAACTAAATTTAGAACTGATGAATTATTTATTACATAATGTACGTTGACCTTTTCTTAAATGGGCATACAACGATAGTATATTATCGGTTCATTTAATGTGCAGATATAAGAAAAAAAGTAAAAAAAAACGTAAGAAAAGAAATTTACAAAACAGACTATTATTCGCTGTGAATTTTAACAGTCAGAAGAACTAAAACACATACAGGGTGTAAAATCGAATGAACCTTGATTTTTAAGTTATTTTAATTTATTTGTTGTGTGAGCCTTTGTATTCGTACGTATGTGTACGTGCAAGGCGTTGTTGTTTGGTTGCTGATTTAAGTGCGATTTGCACATTTCAATTACAAATTGTCACGAAGAATTGGGAGAAAGGTACCACAAAGAATGCCAGTGTGCCTTCTTATTTTACTAAAGAAAATTATACAGAGTGACCCAACGAAAACAAACAGGCTGAATAGCTGCCACGAAAATATTTTTTCGAAAAAACTCAAAAACACATCGATTTGTATTGGTAGGGGGACACGTAGTCCAATCAGGGCCGTGTTTGTTTTGTTTGTAGCGCCACCATCTGCCGTGTCTTTTGCCTATAAACATCAAGAAATTAGAAAATATTTTTAATTGAATATTGTTATTCTCTCTTTTATTTATTTATTCGAATGATTTTCATCTTTTTCTTATCCCCACCCTTACCTCCGATGACATCATTAATTTTTTTTAATTGCATCCCTCATTTTTTTACAGATCCTAATTCTCTTAAAAATTCTGCGTACGGCAAGCATACAATTATGTCAGCAGCATAACTAGGAACGCGACATGGGGGAGAGCAATTGTATTGTCTCAGAAATGTTGCTTTATTAATAACTTCTGTATTATCTAGTTATTAGTCATTGTAATGGAATCTTGGCTGATCAAAAGGATGATACACAATAATCTTCAAAGTAGGTTAATAAACAGTTGACGAATATTATAAAACAATTAATTTTGTAGTTGACAAATTGCCGACAGTACCCCACTTTCTATCCTTTTATCATTGTGTATTGTTGTTTTCTATCAATTTAATGTAAAATAGTAAGTCATTTAATAGAAAATGAGGGGATACGTAGATAAGCAATGCATTCAAGAAGAAGTTTGCAATTTATTGACATGACATGTTCCGATCAGATTCCCATAACACGCTCTACGGTAGCGAGATTGAAAGAAAGTTTTCTGAAAGGGGGCATGTTAGGTGTTATTCCCGACAACACCTAAATGTGCCAGAAGATGTGGAATTAAATATTCTGTTGGAAGTGCAAGAAAATCCTCGCAGCACTGCTCAAGCACTGGCTGCTAATAATAATGTTAGATGAACGTCTGTTATTAAGTGTTTAAAAAACCAAAAATGGCACCCATGCAAGGTGAGTTTAGTTCAAGAACTAAATGAAGATGATTCAGACCGTAGGCTTCAGTTTTGTGATAATATGATGAGAAGATGTAATGCTGACCCTGATTTTGTCAATCGGATTGTCTTTTCTGGCGAAGCGGCGTTTTGTCTTAACGGGACGGTTAATAAACAAAATTGTCGTTATTGGGCTCCCTAAAACCCACACTGGATGGAGGCCCATAGTCAATATCCCGAAAAATTGAAAGTTTGGGCGGACATTAGAACTTTAAGTCCCTGTTTCATTAAAGTGATTTTAATAGATGAAAAGTATTGAGAACATCTGAGAGACCACCTCGTTTCTGCTCTAGTTGAGTTGTATCTACATAATGAAGAACCTGATGTTTCTAATACTAATTTGTGGTACCAGCGTGATAGAGCACTGTACCATTATCGTGTTTCTGTTCTGGACTATTTGAATGAAGTGTTTCTAGGTCGCTGGATTGGGAGACGAGAGGCAATCGAGTGGCCGACTCTGTCTCCTAATCTTACTCCTTTAGACTTTTTGTGGGGTTACCTTAAAAGTAAAATCTGTTTTGATAAACCAAATTCTATCAAAATGTTAAAAGAAAGGATTCGAAACGAAATTCGAGCTTCGCAACGTGTCAAACAAGTTTATCCAAAGACTTGCCTTTTGCCCAAAAGTACATGGGTCCCAGTTCAAACATTTAATTTTATAGTTTCGTGCACTCTACTTAGCTATCTCCAAAATAAGTGTAGCAGGTAAACGATACATAGAACAAAGTAAAGAAAGGCTAAAACAAAGCATGTAATGCTCGCTCGTCTCTTTCATAGTGTTGTATATCCCCCTCCAGCACTTTCTCTACCTCTACTATCGTTCGTCAATCCGCACAGCCCGAGCGGTCCAGGAATACGCTCCACCAGGGTATCGGGCCTGCGTCTCAAAGCCGGCAACGAGATATATGCGATGTACTGGCCTAGATACGCCAGGCGAGACAGTTGTACTCCCTTATGGCCAAAAGTCTCGCATCCATGGGAGCCCCGAACAGCTGTCTTACTCGCGCTGTGCGAAGAATCGAGGTCACGTGGAACTCCAGACCTCCAGATGAAGGACGCTGCAAAGGAACACCACCCTGCTTCGATCAGCTGTGCCATCCCACCCGCTTCTGTCGCTATTCTTACCTGTTCTGTGCCTATCCTATTACATCCCATTAATACCGCCTACCCTATCCGATTCTATGCTACCTATCTACCGTAAGTGGCCTGCTCTATACACCTTCCCAGCCTGTTCTTCCTAGCCTCCAGCCTGCTCTCTGTTACTCCTTGTCTAATTTTTATAAATCTTGTTTTAATATTGATCGGAGGGGCTGATTACGCGTATATCGGGATCTACTACTTATGGTAATAAAGCCCTAAAATAAAATTTTTCTAATGTTTCAATCATCATTGACCAAAAATCCCTATTTCTTTCAATAATAAAATATTCTACATCACCCTCGGTATAAACGACAAAATAACAATACTCGCGATTTTTTAATGTAATTTTGTTGCGTCAATAAATAAGTAATTGATTTTTTTTGTAAAATACACTCTCTTATATTTAAATTTTTTGCTTTAAGGGCATTATACTGTTATATCCTATTAGACCATCGGGAGAAGCTGCTATAAACGGTTTTTCTCTATCAGTGAATGATCTGCCTTTTTTTAACCCATGAATGAGTTACACTTTTAAATTATTCCGGAGCTTTACTCTAATTGTCAAGCCCATGACATAATGATTTTGGTGTATTAATGCTAAAATTAGAACTTTGATACAAAATGCTTTTGACAGTATTTGCGTATCCGTGGTTGAATGCATTTTATAGATTATTCTCAAAATGACTAGCTGTCAGCCTAATACCACGTTCACGGTGTCACCAAGGGTTAATATTTTGCCCTACGGTACTGTTTTCTATATCTTTATAATCACAACTAATTAGTTTTCTTAAAAATTCCGTTTTCGCCGCTTCATAATCGCTGTTGGACATATCGGGAATATCTTGTTGAAGACCGTAATCACTATCGGCACTTTGCCATCTAAATGTTCGCTTACTCGTTCTTGTCAGTTTAGTAATACGCCGTTTTTCTTTGTACATTTTTGTAAAATACCCAAAGTCTGAGAACCCATATGTGTCAACAGATTCGAAATATACATTCTTTTGTTATTAAAAGAAATAGCTGCCGCACAACACCTACCCTCATACGATCCGCGAAGAGAAAGATTTATCCTCTTGCCTCCTACAAATTTCTTTACTATAAAATTGTAACTTTCGCATCTGTTATTATCTGCGTCATGCGATAGACCTGTGATTCTCAACCACTGTGCCGCGGCACTTTAGTGTGCCGCGAGATTTTTAAAATGTGCCGCCACTACGAATACCCATACATTAACGACGTCAGACAAGTAGTTCGATTGGTTCTACCTTCGTAGCGGGGACTGACTGAACCAATGCGCATGACTATTACAGTTCTGGACTGGTTCTAGATTTAACCCAAAGCTATATACTAGTTTAGTAAAATTCTTTTAAATTTATCTTATCGTCAGCGTGCCGCCAAATTTTTAAATTATTAAAAGTGTACCGTGATGAAAAAAAGGTTGAGAATCACTGCAATAGACTGACTGAAAGGTTTCCTACTCGATCTAATTTCCATGTTAAAATATCTACCCAGGGTTAACTTTTGTTAGGTTGAAGGTTTAGACTTAAAATTACACAATGTAATTTGGAACTTCTTCTTTCAATTACACTGAAAATTATGACTATAAATTAAAAAATAGTGCTTCAAGAAATTAAAATGTTTATGGATTTCTGTTAGCATTATTTAGGTTATAGATAATGCAAGAAAGGATAATACAGCTACTAAACCGAAAAGAAATATTAAGATTCCTAAACGATATTTAGATTCATCTAGTTTATATAAGTTAGTAATATTTTGATATCTCTCATGTATTGTTGATATATAAGTGCGGGGATGTGAGATAGGCCACCCAAAATACATGGTTAGTTTGTTGCAAAGAGAGGGGGCTATGAATTAGTAGGGATAGAAATTTTTCTATAGAATATTTATAATTAATTAATTGTTTTCGTTTATAAATAAATAAATTCAGTTGAAGCATTCAAGCGTGTTATTGCTTGTAAGTGAAGACATCACAGTTATAAATAAATAAATAACAGTAATTAATATAGTTGACATATGGTTGACATTGACAGAATGTGAATTTCATTTTGTATTGTGTTCGTGGTAGAATTGCAATTTAGATTACTGTGCGGGGCTGCTTTATATTTTATATTTTACTTCTAATATCTAAAACTACTTGATGGTCAAAAAATTTAAAAATATGTAATAACACTAGCATTTTACAACAATAAAACTGATAAGGAAGATTTAAAGTAAGTTCCTCATCTTGAGCAAAAAATAGATCTCCACCCTCTATAGTCCTTATCCAAGTAGTTTTATCAAAACAATTAAGTTTGAGAACTTTCATGCCAAACATATTTTTTTGTATTTGTTGAATATTAAAGTTAACAATGTATTAATTTAAATTATTTGTAACAATAAAAAGCAGTAAAAAGTTTATACCAAAGGTTAAAGGTTCTTTTTAAAATTTTCCATTAATTCTATTTTAATGCGAATGTCTTTGTTACTGACAAATGTCAACTTCAAAATAAAAAAAAACAATAGAACTGTCAAATAATACGTAGAACTTACAACATAAGAAGTAAAAAATGAAAAGGATGTCTAGATTTTAGATTTGAGTTTTAAAACATTGCATTCAGCAATATGACGGAGGATCTTTAGGTACTTTCCCCACTCAGATAGAAGTAGAAATTTATTTAATTTCATGTACAAATATTTAATGCACAACCAAAATTTTAAAAATATAAACAATTTGGGTCATATTCAGAGTCGCACCGCAGAGATGTGCATGTCAACAATTTCGATGTCAACAATTCATTGTTGCGTTCAAACGAGTGTAATACAGTAGTCGGCATCGGTTAAGTACAGTTTTTAAATATTTTGCGAACCGTTTACGTTGATTTTATAAATGTAAATCGAAAACAAAATACAATGATATAAACAAAAATAAGTGCAAAAGTGAATAACAGATTTATGCGAGGTGAAAAATGCCCAGTGGCGAAGAGCTAGGTACTTTGTAAAGGATAAGAACAAAATCGTTGTAACTAAAGGTTAAAAAAACACAAAAAGACGATGTATATTGAAATACTGCTCGTGTCCACAAGCTCAAATCCCGCTGATCGTTATCAGCAGTGGTGATTAGGCGCTCTCAGTAATTACTTGCAAGCAATTGCTGCCAACCGTCCAGCATTATTCTTTTATGACGTATCTGAAAATCGTCAACTAGCAGATGGCGTTAAACTTCGTCAAAATGTATCAAAGTAGCGAAAGAAAGGGTGATTGTTGAGAAAGGGCGATTAATAATTAAGTAAACACTTTCTGATGAAGAATGTGTATTCGAAATAAAAGTACAAAATAACATTAAGAAATTGACACAAACAACATGACATTATGTGTCTACTTTAGTTAGTTACAAAAAGCAAAAATGGCGGGAGCGCTAGTGTCATCATAATAGAAATTGAGAAAATTGTCATTCTTTGTCAATTGTAGCTATAACCAAGAGCGTAACCAGATAACGGCAGAGGGAGGGCAGTTGCCTCCACCCCCTAGAAATAGCTAAGAAACTGCCCTGAAGAAATGATTTTACAAAAGAAACGTTGGAAAGATTTTCATCAAATTCGCGAAAACTGAGTCTGATTGGCTGAATCTGTTTATGTGGTTGAACTATTGCACATTGTTTTAAAAACTTTTCGCATCAAACTAATTGTATCATTATTACACCTAAATAAAAATACTTTTCATCCAAACTATTTGCCTGTCCCTAATATCAGTTCTGGCTTCACCCATGGCTATAACCAAAGTTGCCAGAGTTGGCATAAACTTCTTGTTTTTATTGTTTTTAACGATATGTTTAACGGTAGTGGTAACAGTGTGATCACCCTGACGACGAAGGAGTCTTCCCCCAAGGTTCGTAAATAATAGCATATTGTGAAAGGTAGGTCATCCTATACGTTTCAGTCACAAATGCCGACTAATACCGAGAAATACGCATCTTTAAGACGTGTTCAAAACTACCGGCATGGCAATCAATTTTGAACAATTTCTTAATTTTCAACATAAATTGTCATAAAATAATGAAAATAACATTGCCTACGTCAATCTAACCTTAATCTTTTCGATCACAGATGGCTGCTAATGGGAAGACCTACTTTTCACAAAAAATTGTATCGATTTCTAAAAAAACTTGTTTCTTATAAAATTTTGCACCTACTCCAATACTTTCGATAACAAAAATAAAATTATTATGAACAATAACAAAGGAAACATTATTTTTACATTAAACAATGACTAAGTTGCAAATATTCAAAATTCTTAATTTATCCTCAATAATTCCCATTGTTTAAATATCCTCACTAATTTTTCCACTAAGTTAAAAAAATCACCAATTTGCAGTACTCATAACTTATTTTCAATTATCATTTTCTACCTCGTCATAGGAGCCTTTAATTGTTCTTTTTTGCTACCGTTTATAAACACTAGAAAACAAAGTTTGGTTTTTCGTTTTTCTAGGTATTCATGTATTAACTTATCGTATTACATCGATGACTTTCAACAAATCGACAATGCATACGAAACCCCAACATTCTTTGATATGCCTCAAGATTATATTGTGAATGTCAAAGGTGCAAAGGATATAAAGATCATGAGCACAGATTATGAAAAGTAGCGTGTCACTGTGATGCTGTGTATAACTGCAGATGGCCCACAATTACCACCATATTTAATTTTTTAAACCGCAAAATAATACCAAAAAATGAGATTTTTCCGAACGATGGGTGGATAACGACAGAGCTGATGGAAGATTGGCTAAAAGTTGATTGAAATAGACGCCCAAGAGCTCTACGTAGCCCATGCCGGAACAGCATCGCACTAGTCCACGGCACACAATCCACAACTAGACACCCACACCACTACTATAACACATACACACTCTCACACTCCTCACCACACAACTCCAACACCGTTCTGAAAAGAACCGTCGCGTCGAACTCCTCGTCGTCTCTGTGTGACGGCTCGCGGGCCGTCCTTGGGTACACCATCCAACCTGGGTCATCGACACCATCACCTGCGGGAATCATGGAGAACCTGCTTCCGGCCTGCACCACCTTCGCCACCAGACCATCATCACCGTGGACTGCGGGCGTGCGGACTGCTTGGCACCCGACATATTGGCGTGCACGACAGGAGTTACCCACCATTTTTCCAACTCACCAGCCATAGAGAGATTAAGTTCTCTAAATGGCAGCCACCTACGGTGGCATTTATTCATTGATCCTCCTCCTCTACGTAGCCCACCTAGTATTTTAGTTCTTGATGTTTTTTGTGGCCATTTAACCGAAAAGATAAAGATTAATCTCGCCCAAAAGAGTACTGGACTTGGTGGTTATTCCTGGTGGCATGACAAACCAATTGCAACCCCTCGACGTGACGTTTCAATTAACAAACTATTGAAAGATTATTTAAGGAAGAAGTATGAGTCCTGGTTGTGGATGGATAACCATCTATTGACACCTTCCGGAAAAATTTAAAAAGCGCCAGCATCAAAATTTGTAGAATGCAATCAATGATTCAGAAAAATCGGAAACTAAATCTGATTCATTCTGATGATAGAAATACATATGTAAATATGCAATACAAGGCTTACTGGAAAAATTTCTTCAAATGGTTAGAAAAGCACAGATACAATAAGGTATATTCCAATTTCTCAGAAAAAATGATTTTTAGCAACTTTGTTTATCAAAATAAGTCACATATATTTTATTTAGTGGAAATTTTTATTTTTGAAAAAGGAAAAAAATAAATAAGTTTGAAATATAAATACTGGCGGTAAAAAAGAGAATTCGGCATGGCGGCCAGTGTGACGTCAGAATTTAGTAATCATGTAATCATTCTGCAGTGTATTGGGCACGGGGGTGATGGTGAAATTGACAAACTGGAAACTAATATGGCCGACGCCAGGACAACGAGGGGTGTATAGTGGGGTAAGGGGAAAGAGTATTTCGAACGTGCAAAGCAACGCATTATTATCGGCGAACAATATAAATATTTTCTTTAAATTAATAAATGCATCAGTTTCTCCATATGAAAAAAGTAATTTTTTATTGAAATATTTAATAAATAAACTGACAAATGAAATTATGTACATACCTACTACATATATGCATAATTATGTATATTAAAACCATTTTTCAATTGTACTTTTACAGGTGTTTTAATATCGTCAAGCATTTGTATTCATCAGTGCTAGAAGATTTTCATTGAAGAGCTACTTAACACATAATCATCTATAGTTAGTATCACATTTTTTAGATTAGGTTAGTATAAAATTTATTCTATATAATATTGCATAATATTTATTGCGATGAGCTCAGCACTGCAAGTTGGCCAGTTTAGATATGCTTGTAAATATCCAAACTGCCAAAATAAATATTACTCACCTGTTACAGATAGTAGTTATAAAAATAAGCATTTTTTTATTTTTCCAAAAGATAAAGAGCTGTTAAGCTGCTGGAAAAACATATGCAATATTGATCCGTGTGTAAATGTTACACATTTTTACTTGTGTGAGGATCACTTTTGCAGTAATGATTTTAAAAATGAAAGTAGGTGTAGACTAAATTATAAAGTGAAACCAAAGTTGCCGGAGCAATTAAACAACAAAGATCAGGGACCTAGTAATTCGAAATGTACAGAACCAGAGAGTATTCCATGCACCTCTTCTAATAATATATGCAGTTTGTTATCTATTAATAATGCTGATGATAGTTTTAATGTAGATTCTAATATTACAGAAACAACAACCGATCACACATACTGCAGTTCTATCAATATGTCTGTAGATAGTAACTCCTTGAATGATAAAACCACTACTTTTAATAATGGTAAACAGTTTGATTTTCTTTTGGAAAAACAAGGTATTCTGGGCAAAATAGGTTTAAATAAGAAAGATTTAAGTCCAAGAAAATCAATGATGCATAGATTATACCGAAACTCTTTGTCAAAATTATGTAAATTGAGAACCGTATTAGCCAAGGAACATAATAAATTAAAGACAATATCTAAATTATATGAAGAAGGTAAATTTATCTTCATAGATGAAAATTTAAACAATCTAACAAAAGAATTTTTAAATTCACAATTGAGAAATTGCACTAAAAAGCCTTCTGCAAAGCGATGGACTATACAAGATAAAGTTTTTGCCTTATCCCTCTATAAAAGGAGTCCTCGCTTATACAAACACTTGTTAAATTTTTTTGAATTGCCTTCTGTTAGGTTATTAAAATCCATGTTGTCTAAAATTTCATTGGATACTGGAATTAATGAAAGAATTTTGCAGCATTTAAAACAGGAAGTAGAAAAAATGGATGACCTAAACCGTAATTGTGTATTGTTGTTTGATGAAATGTCTCGAAGCAGTGGCTTTGATTATGAGCCTCATAAACAAACAATTACAGAATTTGAAGATCTTGGTCACTTAGGTCGTTCATCTAAAGCGGCAAATCATGCTTTAGTTTTCATGGCTCGTGGAGTAAGAAAAACCTGGAAGCAAGTTGTTGCCTACTATTTTACATGTGACACCATTCCATCAATTCATTTGAAAAATATCATAATTAAAGTTATTGATGCATTACAAAAGATTGGTTTGAAAATTGGGGCAACAGTTTGCGACCAGGGACCCACAAATCAAGGTGCTTTGAGACGGTTAGATATTGACAAGTAGAACAACTCTTCAAAAATCTTTTGTTCTTTTCAAACGCCGGTTGGTGACCTTGAACTAAGAGCTGGCTGGTAGTACCGATATTTGGAATTGGTGGCGCTGCGCTTGTATCAGTGGCGTGCGTAGATTTATTTATAGACATTATAAATTACTAGAAAGGCTACCATTGCATTGTTTGTTATTATTTCATTTTACCAAATTTATAATGGCATTGTGTTAAATTAAAGATGAGGATGTAAATCATGCACAAATATCCAAAGAAATCAAATTTATCACAATACATTTTAGATACATTATTGTTCTTGTACACAAATATTTATCTTCAATGGTTACATTTAAATAAATAAAAAAAAAATTGGTTGTTTTCATATTACTTATAAAAAAATTATTTATTTATACATGTATTATGTATAACTATTGTTTTTTATCGACAATTACATTAATATTATTTCTCTTGTTTTATAAAATTTAAATAAAATAAGTCAAAATTACATGCAATATGATACAACTGCCAACTATAATAATTAACTTATTGTACAGGTTGAAAAAATTTTATGTTTCTAAACTAATTACTAAATAATCCAGGACTGACTTATGCTGAATTTCAATTTGTAGTTTTTATATCCATTGACATAATTAATTTGTTATGATTTGAAATGGCTTACTTTCCCACAAACCACATTATATATGAATTTCTGATACTTTGTTAGAGCCGTTGGAACTAATTTAGATTCTGCTTTGTTTTGACAGATTGGTTCTCTTTGAAAGTTCAATTTAAAAATCAAAATCATAACAATAGCGCTATTGTTAAAAATAGTCTTGCAGTGGTTGATTAGCAATCTGCAGCTGTTTCCTCAGTGACTGAACTTGTTGTAATGAACGAATCTTAAGCCGCAATGCTTTCTTTCTCGGTGTCCTCTCGCTCAATGACTTGAGGTTTGGATACGCTGAGATGGTGGTGGAGACATATTAGGTACTACGGCAAGATCAAGAGGTTCTGTTGTAGGTGGTACTTGTATATGCACATCAGAATCTGTTAAACATGAAATATGTAAGAAAACATTAACAGTCAAGATACAAGCAAACATTATAATCTTACTTTACACAACACTTGTTTGTTTATTAAATTTAGAAATAGCTTTAAATTTGTTTCATTTAAATTATATCAGTTGAAATATCGTTTATCTTTATAATAAAATAGAAAATTAAAGTATTAAAAAATTCTTAAATAGGGATACTACAAATATTCCTCTTGCAATTTAATGAATTTTAGTAATGATATAAATATATATTTGTGATGATTTTAAAAGTATAAATAATGAATTACTTAACAGTCATCGTTAGATGAGTTGAATTAGTAAATACTACTACGATATTTATTAAAAGCCTATTCAATATGCATACCTAACAGCACCTGACTTGTATCTTGTTCTGCTGCTTGCTGGGTTATTATTGTTGATATCGCATTGTAATACCCCCATTTTATTATTAGATTTTATTACAGGGATAAATAGTATTTCAGAGGACATGATTTACATTAAACAAATTCAAAGTTATTCTAAATTTTATAAATAAATAGATATTATTTAAAGTAAGTATAATTTGGCTACTGGAAAAATAATAAACTTTCATTAATGCCAAGTGTCGCCAAAAGTAATATAAACAAAGATTGATCGGGGGCAGAGGCCCACACGGGGAAAATTTTGGTATAGAAAAAGATTCTGCCTTAAGTTTCCGGTGGGTGCACATCATTCTGGTAAAATGTTGTCTATTTAATCTTTGAAATTATGTTTATTCCCTGAATGTGTTTTTTCTCTTAGTGATTACAACGATTATGGTAAAATCAGTTTTTATAATACTATTATATTTTTTGGTTAAATATATATATAACGCAGTTAATCCTTACTAAGTGTTTGAATTATTGATCCTAATTAATTAAAAACAAGTGAAGGTAGATCTAGGGTTAAGTACTGCACGTCTCCGAAGGAAAAGCCGGCCAATACACGGTAAGTTTTTACATCTTAAAATCATAATACCTAGTTGACATAACAACATAGGTTATTACAATGGTGGCAGCGGTGGGATCATAAGATATGTGCGATCTTCCTCACTTGTCAATTTTTTTTTGAAATTTTGCTTTTTTTCAAAATAATTTTTAATGTTTAAAATTTAAAATTTTACTTTTACAAACCACTTTCACGAATACGTCATCGTGTATTATTGATCTTTCATTGATAATTGTGTTTTTATTTCAGCTGTAAATCATTGTTTTATATACAACACCTAATTTTTTCGCACTCTCACAACGTAATTTTTATATTTTTCTTGTATAATTTCGTTTAAATAAACAATCCAAATGAGCACCACAAATTCATCTCCTACAACGTCTACGAAAAATTCAGATGCATCGGTGACGGTTTATTCTGGTCAATTAACTTTGGGAATCATCGCAAACACGATAAATTCTTTTTCCGGTAAAGAAAATGTTATCGAGTATTTTGAAAAAATTGAAGAACGTTCCAAATTAGATAACTGGGACCAGATCACTACCTTAAAATTGATTAAATATAGGCTTACAGGTGAGGCAAACAAATTTTACAACACTGACACGGAATTAAATTCTGATTTAGTAACATATGATGTATCCAAAACAATAACAATCCTAATAATAATAGTACTAATAATAAAAATAATAATAATAATAATAATAATAATACTAATAATAATAATAATAATAATAATACTAATAATAATAATAATACTAATAATAATAATAATACTAGTAATAATAATACTAATAATAATAATAATACTAGTAATAATAATACTAATAATAATAATACTAATAATACTAATAATAATAATAATAATAATAATAATAATACTACTACTACTACTACTGCTACTGCTACTGCTACTGCTACTGCTGCTACTGCTACTGCTACTGCTGCTACTGCTGCTACTGCTGCTACTGCTGCTACTGCTGCTACTGCTGCTACTGCTACTACTGCTACTGCTACTGCTGCTACTGCTACTGCTACTGCTGCTACTGCTGCTACTGCTGCTACTGCTGCTACTGCTGCTACTGCTGCTACTGCTGCTACTGCTGCTACTACTGCTACTACTACTACCACCCAAAAAGTGGAAGCTAATAGAAATATATCGCAGATAGTCTTATACGTAGGTTTATACCTAGATGGAAATACCGGCCCTAAATGTTACTTATGCTTGTTATTTGCTTCGCCACAAAGGTAACATATATTGAACTAGTTTTCGATTTATCAACGGAAACATTTTTATTGGCACTAAAACGCTTTATTGCTGGGCGCGGCAAACCTCTAAATATTTTCAGTGACAACGGCACAAATGTTATCGGTGCTAGCAAAAAATTAGCTAAACTCGGGGAATTTTCAACCTTCCACACTGACAAAATTCACAGTTCAATGACCGAAGTTGGTATTAAGTGGAACGTCATTCCACCACGCGCTCCCAATTTTCATTTTTAAATTTTAAACCAAGCGCCGCTTACTTATGAGGAGTTCAGCACAGTGCTTATTCAAATTGAGTCTATCCTCAATTCTCGACCACTTTCCCCTATGAGTTTCGACCCCAATGATTTAGAACCACTTACACCTGCCCATTTCTTGATCGGGCGATCTTTCGTCAATGTTCCAGACCCAAACGTTAGAAACATACCTATTTCTCGACTGTCTCGGTTTCAACTGCTACAACAGCTGACTTGCCAATTCTGGGAAAAATGGTCAAAGGAATATATAAACCAACTTCAGCAGCGGACGAAATGGAAAGTTGGTACTACTCCGCTCCTACCAGGCTGTTGGTATTGTTCAAGGAAGATATTTAATCTTCCCCCTGCGCAATGGAGGATAGGACGAATAGCACAACTTTATCCAGGTGGTGTAGCCAGAGTAGTGACAGTGAAGTGCGCGAATCGTGATGTTAAACAATCCGTGACAAAATTATGCATGCTTCCCATGAGGTAGTAGTTAAGTGCTCATTAGATAGCAACAATGGACGTAGACATTATCGTACTGAATTCTTGTTTTTTTTTGTTTTTACTTAACCTTCCTGATTCTATTGAATTTACACTGAGATATTTTTAAATATTGTCAATCAATGTATACTGTTTATTCATGTTCATTTGCATAATCCCATATTTACATGTATTAGTTTTTTTGAAATCACAGAGATTTCAAGGCAGGCGGCATTATGTTAAACCGTTTTTTTTTGTCTTTTGTAACTCCCATACTTGCCGCACCGGCAGAGGGCAGCGTTGCACCCCAAGCGTCTTTTTTGTTAGTTAGCAACCAATAACCACTCTCAACGCATATACAATAAAAGTTAGGTAAAGTTCTAGTATATCATACATGTGTTTCATTTTAAATACTGGGAGCTGCTCGAGAATTAATTTAAACAAATATGTTGTGTATTATTTAATCTTTGCTGTTCGAAAAATAGGCTCGGGTTAAAGCAAGTGCTTTTTACATCTCATTCAAAAATCAAAAGAACCGTATACATTAATTACCTTGGTCCCTTACCAAAAAGCCCTGAGAAATACCAATAACTGTTGATTATTATTGATGCCTTCTCCAAATTCTGCCTCTTATATCCACAATCAAATGTGACAACCAAAGGAACGAGAGAAAACTTTTCAAACGTTCTTTGAGTGTTAGGAACTCCGAGTAAGATCATTCATAATGTTGGCACGAATTTTACTGCTAAGATCTTCAAAGACTTTGTATCGAAATACATGTTACAACTCCTGGCACACATAGATCTAATGGTCAAGTAGAGCGCTTCATGCGCACTATCAGCAATTTATTACGTGTTGCGTCAAGATCAACAGATTGGCCGAACAAATTATGGCAAGTTCAACTAGTACTAAATACCACCAAGCACTAAACAACTGGCTGTTCACCCTTCAAGTTAGTATTTGGTCAACAAGGTCAAACTCCTCAACTCGCCCAAAGCTGAACATGACGACCCTGTCAAAGTCATCGCCAAATTTGTTTGTAAATTTTTGTTTTTGAATTTCTTTCAACTCACTTTTTTGTTTGCCGTATTAGATGGCTGTGTGTGCTTAAGACGAGCTGCTTTGCGTTTTGTTTTGACTCCGTCACTGAACTGTTACCAGCAATTATACGGATGATCAGGTAGAAGTTTTGTTTTGACTCCGTCCCTGAACTGCCGCAAGCAGTTATACGGTGATCAATTAAAATTTTTAAGGATCTTGTAACCCCTTATAATTCCTACAGCACAGCACAGTATCTTTAATGAGTTGAAAGGAACTGTTGTTGAAATACTTGCTATTCATGCTTTAAAGCGATATTATTATTTTTGGCAAATGCTGGGCCTGATAAATAAACTGACTCGATGTCTGTACCTGATGTTGCCGAATAAATAAGTAATACACTTTTGGAGAAGTCTGCAAGAGATCCTTCTAATAATTAGAAAGATAGTGTATTGATTTTCCTTATTTTTAGTCCAGTCAATGAATGCCCAAAAGCGGATTGCATAGGACATGGAAAGGGGGAAAATTTTTCTCTTAAGGAATGTATTGGGGGTAATTAACACGCAAAGATACTATAAGTCCCCGCCCTTAGCCCTGCCGTTTCAGTAGAGGAGGGGGGTGGAAAAGTCCCTCTTTTCGGTTTCTTGTTTATAACTTATTTTTTTCTGTGTTATAGTTTCAGAGATATTCGCCAGCGAAGATCGATAATCTTCGAAAAACTTTTTTTGCCTCACATTTTTCGTCAAACTTGTGTTTCTAACTCCTCAGCCTTATGTTTTACAAACAAGTTGTCAGAAATATGTATAGTTACTAATTGATCTTCTACAGGTCAGAGGTTACGGCGATTTGACGTTTTTGGACACATTCGTGATTTCTCAAAAAAAGTCAATAAACGCCCAAAAGGGGGTTGTAGAGCAATTCTCCTCTTGAGGAATATGTTGTGGGTAGTAAGGAGGCAAAGATACTAAAAGTTCCCGCTCCTAGCCCTGCCGCTTTAGGGGGTGTAGAAAGGTCCCTTTTGTCGGTTTTTGGTTTATAACTCGGAAATGGTGCGTCGTACGGTAAAAAGTATTCCTTACAAAATACAAGATAATTCAATTTCCTACAAGAATGTCTATATTTATTTGTTTCTTATCTGTTATAGTTTCCCAGATATTCGCCAGCGTAAATCGATAATTTCTGAAAAACTTTTCTTGCCTCACATTTTTCGTCGAAGTTGTCCTCTAACTCCTCAGCCTTATGTTTTCAAATAGATCGTCAGATAGGAAGTTGCAGAGCATTACATTTTCTTTAGAAATATGTATATTGACTAATTTATCTTCGACAGGTCAGAAGTTACAGCAATTTGAAATTTTCGGATAAATTTCGCGATTTTTCAAGAAAACTATACTTTCGCCATTATTGTGATTTATGTATTAAGAAACTGGAATTTGCCAAGGATAGGTAAGATTTTTTTTAAATGCTAGTTTCTTAATATATAAATAACGATAATAACGAAAGTGTAGCTTTCTTGAGAAATCACAAAATTTATCCGAAAACTTCAAATTGCTGTAACTTCTGACGTGTAGAAGATAAATCAGTAAATACACATATTTCTGAAGAAAATGTAATGTTCTCCAACTCCCTGTTTGACGACTTTTTCGAAAACATAAGGCTGAGGAGTTAGAAAAACAACTTTGACGAAACATGCAAGGCAAAAGAAGTTTTTCAAAAATTACAGATTTGCGCTGGCAAATATCTCGGAAACTATAATACATAGGCAGAAACTAAATATAAACATTCTTGTAACAAATTCAACTATCTTGTATTTTGTAAGGAATACTTTTCACCGTACGACGCACCATTTCCGAGTTATAAGCGAAAAAAGGGACCTTTCCAACCCCCCACCCCCACCAAAGCGGCAAGACTAGGGGCCGGGACTTTTAGTATCTTTGCCTCCTTACTACTCACAACATATTCCTTAAGAAAAGTCTTCCTCTACAACCCCCTTTTGGGCATTCATTGACTTTTCTTGAGAAATCACGAAATGTATCCAAAAACTTAAAATTTCCGTAACCTCTGACCTGTAGAAGATAAATTAGTAACTATTACATATTTCTAAAGGGGACGGAATGCTCTACAAACTTTCTTTCCGACAACTTTTTTGTAAAACGTGAGGCTGAGGAGTTAGAAGGACAAGTTTGACGAAAAATGTGAGGCAAAAAAAAGTTTTTTGGGAATTATCGATCTTCGCTGGCAAATATCTCGGAAACTATAACACAGAAAGAAAATGAATATAAATAGTTTTGTAGGAAATTTAATTGTCTTTTAGTTTGTAGCCAGTACTTCTTACCGTACGGCTCATCGTTTCCGAGTTATAAGCAAGAAACCGAAAAAAAGGGACTTTTTCACCCCTCTTCCCTCTGAAGCGGCATGGCTAGGGGCGGGGACTTTTAATATCTTTGCCTCCTAACTATCCCCAACACAGTTCTCAAGAGAAAAATTCTCTGTCTTTCCATGTTCTCTATAACCCCTTCGTTGACTGGACTATTTGTTTTGCGTGCGTGCGTGCGTGCGTGCGTGCGTGCGTGTGTGTGTGTGTGTGTAATGAAGAAATGTTTTTGATTATGCCCTATCAGTCAGTAGAATAGAACAGCAGTTATAAAAAGTTATGTGAAAGCCGTTCAGTAACTTTCAAAGGGTTACAGTTAAGGACATGAAAATTTTTTACCCAGCCAACTTTTGTAGTAATAAAATATACCTCTCTATCTGCCAAGTTCCAATGCTTGTGTTCAAGTTATACATCCACCCCTACAAGAAGGCTTACTTTGAAAGGTGAAGAAATGAAATTTAGGAAAGGTATATTAATTAACCCGAAGGTACAATCCTACGAAATCAAAAAAATTTTATAGCCACGCCTGCACAAATCACTTGATTTTTCTACAATGAAGTGGTATTTTCCTTTTAATTAATCGAGTAAGAAAAAAATTCTGCATATGGTATTGTTAGATTTAGTTTCAAATATTGCCATTTACTATGAATATTCCAGTAAAAACGTGTTATTTGTTTCTGGATTGGCCCTTCCTGGTATCCAATAACAAAGAAAGGGATTACAAGGAAAGAACAAATGCGTAAATATATGGACAGTCTGCGTCAGTCTGTGTTGGAAATAGTAAGTTATGGAATTTTAATTAATTTAAGAAATGTTGCCCAACATTTAGAAATACCCTTGAAAAGAAATATTTGTTAGTTACCAGTAAAAGCCTTTGTGGGATTTCAAGGGAATACAAAGTTATTTCTTCTAGGTAGGTGCAACATTGATATACTTTTAAGTATTTTTACGAAGAAACAGAATTATCTGTTGATTACCATTAACAACCCTTTGTGAGATTTCAAGGGAACACAAAGTTATTTTTCTAGGTAGGTGCAGCATTAATACACTTTTAAGAAGGACCACCTAGTATAATTCTCCAAAACGCGTGGGACATTTGGCACCACATATACTAGGAAACAATCCTTGATCATGGGTGGTAAATAAGGTTATAAAAGGGAACAAATTATGATTTTCAGTGTAGTTCTCAATATTTCGTCAATGAAAGTAGTTCTCTAATATATTTCGACGTTATATTTCATTTATAATAGTTTAAATAATTTTCGTGCAGTAAGATCTTTTTATAATTGCAATAATTATTTAACTCATTTCGTAATAATTTAAGTTTGTTTTTATATTCAGTTGCGTTTTATTGTTAAAAAGGAACAGTTATTAATTTCGTACCTTTTTTGTTAGTCTGATTAATCCTTTTAATAATATTAAATTTATTCAGTTAATGTCTTGCGTTTTATTGACAATAAGTGAATCAAAAACCGTTTCTTGGATGTAAGCAGAAGATAATTTAGTTAAAGAAAGGCGAATTAATTGTCGGCGACACTATCCTGTTGTACGAGCTGTAAAAGTCTTCTGTAAGTAGTGAGATGTGGCGAATAAGGTAAGCTTTACCCGTTATATCATTATATTTCTGGTGATAGTGATTAGTTTCCTTTATCCGCCGTTACAGTCTAGTTTTTGTCTAGATACAGGAGGCATCCCTTTAATTTTAATTTCTATAAAAAATTATATTTATTTTTAAAATCTAACAGTATCATATTTCATTGTCTAATAAATCATATAATTTAAGTTCAATAATTCAATTTAATATTATGATATTTAACGCAATCGGATCTTTATAGGCCTGGGTGATTGCCCAGCGGCATTAGAAAGCTGAATGTAAAAATATATTTATATCTTTTTATGAAGTAGAAACTAAATTAAAAGAATGTCTCTAGTATCTAGTCAAAAAACATACTGACTCATACCATCCATGTATTTACGCATCTTCTTCTTCTAGTCACTTTCTTTGTTATTGGACACAAGGAAGAACCAACACAGAAACGGATGACAGGTTTTTACTAGTTTCAAATAAATTTTACACTATCGTTTTAAATTCTAGAAAAGCATTCCTCATAAAAGCTTTGTACCTGCTACTACCGACCAAAAAAAAAAAATAGAATAAACCGAAGTAGGTCTCGTATGGTACTAGTTTCTAGAAGGACCATCCGCTTCTCTTCTGTGAATACATAATTAAAAAATTCTTCTTAACTTTTTAATTTAAGAATGCAAAAAATCCGACAATAATATTAAGCCATTTTTATTGCACCTTATTTAGCCATAATTCAAAAGATTAGTTAACACTTTATTAATAAAATATTATCTAAAACACTTTGCAATTATCTGCAGGTCTCATTTTAGATGTTTCAGAACATTTGAAGTCTTCCAGAAATTTATGATTCCAGCTTATTGGATTATTTACTTTGTACACTGATTTATACTCCATATCCTTGTCAACTTCCCAATAATCAGCTGGACCAATGGGACGGCACTGTCCAACTACAGTCGAAATCCAGAACAACTGGTTGGGTGTGTAATCTACAGACATCAACCTTTGTTCCTCTCCGTTTGTCTTTACATATTTCTGATACGCTTCATAAGCTACCTGTTGAGCGATGTTTGTAGCTAATACTTCATTCACCTGTAATGTACGGTAAATAATAAGTTCATTTGACTGTAAGAATTATTGAGTTGAGTGATATTTATCTGAGCACTTACATCCCAATCCTCGATTTCGATACTGCCCCACCTTTTCCGCACACATTCACGTTTGATGTTTAAGAGTTCTGCATCTTTCTCTGAGTATTGGTCTAAACATCCAACGCAAAGCATCTCACTTGCGTACTTTCCAAATATCATTCCCATAATTCCATAATTGATGTATTCAGGTATACTTTCGTCATAGACCATATTCCTAGTTATATAAGCAGGTATATCTAAAATTCGATCAATATAAATTAAGACATTTCTTAACATTAACATTATATAAACATAACGTACAAATTATGTTATCTGAATAACGATATCCTTCACTGTTTGCTAAGGTATAGTACAATACTGAAAGATCATCTTCGGAATTTTTAACTAACCTATACTCAGATGCTTTTAAATTTCTTTTAGCTCTTGCTAATAAATCGAAGAAGGTGCCATTTTCAACATCGACCTAAAATTTAATTTTACACATATCACTTGTAGCTTAATCTCTTATGATGTATATTCCATTACCAAATCAACATCTGCATAATCGAATATTTTATCGTCAAAGTAATCCCCAGGTAAACCGATTTGAATTCTTAACGTATTAAATTTTTCTAAAATTTCTTTTTTGCCTGCTTCAGTCAACCATTCCGCATCATTAATCATTTCTACAAATATTGTTTTCATAGCCTTTGCCATTTCTTCGATTTTATTTTTTTTTTCTCTAGAAAGGTACTTTCTGTTATATATTACTTCTATTGGGCTAGGGAAGAACCTGTAACATAAATTTGAGGTATAAATGTAATAATTGCTAGAAAAACATAATATTACTTTTGTCCTATCTCTGTAGCACAGAATTTTGCACGAGTTACGCACATATCACGTCCAACGTTAGGATTTACAGTGTGGTCCTTGAAGTACGGGAGAACGGTTTTCATTACTTCCCACATCATAAGATTAGCTAAATTCCTGAAACCTGTACTTATGTAATTTCTTACACCTAACAAAGCAAGATTAAGTGTACCTTTTTGGGGTTCTAGCAATTAGTTCCATTAGTGGTTGTAGATAATGCATTAAGAACGATACTTTATCATCTTTAGTAAGTTGAACAACAGGTCCGGCAATATGGTTAATATATTCTAGCCAATCGACAGCGGGCACTTTTTCTTGAAGTTTTTCTACTGTTAACACTTCGTTGTCAAATGGTATATCCATCCACATCTGTAGATGACGTGTTTAATAAAAATCACTTTAATAATTGTGGTAATTGATACGAAAAATACAATGTTACTTGCATGATGATTTATTAAATCAGATGTAAAATCAATAAAATTAATTAAATAGTACCTCTGCAATTGTCTTTGACAGTTGATAGGCACTTTCTAATTCCTTTACTACATCTTCCTTACTTTCTGGTTCAAATTTCATTACCATTTCGGTCATAGCTTGGAGGTCTTCACTTGTATAGTCACCATACGCTACCTAAAAGAGCGTAGTTTTCTTTTAAATAGAAACACATAAGCAAAGTTTTTACCTCGAGCAAGTGATGATGTTCCTCAGCAACGTACGTAGTAGCTAGATTTACGAAAACTCCAGAATGATATCCAAGATCTCTAAGTTTATATGTTGCATTTACCCAATCGAAGTTTTCCTCTTTCCATTTCGATCCTTCCAGAATAGGCCAACCTCCAATTTGTTCGAATACCTTTCTAAGTGTTTTCAAAGCATCTTCTTCAATCTGAGGTTCGTTCAAGCAGCCATTATATAATTTTTTGGCGATCTTCATTACTTTATGGTCGTCTTCTTTTATTTCCTCTCTGAATAGTTCGAGCCACTCGTCTACGGCATGTTTCTCTAACTGTATTTGAAATTCTAACTCCTCATTGCCATGAACATTTTGTAAGAACGTTCCGCAAGCAAACGCATGGAATTGATCGCAGGGATCTACATTGGGATTTATGTATTGGTAGATTTTGGAGGCAGCATGAAGACATGGTATTGTTGTGCATACTCCTGGTGTTGTAACTAAAAATAATAGGTAAAGAATATATCTAGAAAAAAGCGCTTAGAATTTCTACTCACGTGAATTTATCTTCAGTGTTAGGAATGAAAGTCCTATGATAAATAAAGGTACCCTATGAAAACAGAAAAAATAAACGATTTTTACATATCAGATATTTTATAATTATGTAACACTACCTAAAATTCATCTTGGAACTGATTAGTATTATCGAACACAAGACAAAGTTAACACTAACAAATATAATCGACTATCTGCTATTTATACTGAAAAGATAAAAAATGAAAAAACAAATCTTGTTTTTCTTGTCATTAATACGAATTTTGATATGATAAGAACTATTATGTAAGAAATACAATTTTTGAAATTTTTAAGTATTGTCTAACATTTACTAATCTTCTTTTTAATGAATTATCTTACCGTAATTAGAAATTACCATTCAATATAATATTCGGAATAAGGTAAAATTACAGACGTAAGAATGTCATTGAAATTTTATTTCTTAATCGATATTGCAGGTGACACTTAACCTTTAATGTTATCTTTTGTGTTGGCAAAAACAACTTAACAAACAAGTAAGAACATTAATTGCCTGATAATTTGGCACAAACTGTAATTAGTTGATTTAAATAGAAATGTTTATTATAAATGATAATAAGAAAATAATAACTGTGATGTAGGCTAATGAGACTAATGTAATTAAATTTAACTACTGTTTTGGTGCGATATGCAAGCAGTGATAAGAAAGTATTACATAACTACGAAACATCATTCACCATATGAATTTACATTGCGTATTAATATTGTTATATAGTATATTTCGATAATCAGTAAGTGGATTATCACTACTGATCCAGAAAATATATTTTTACAAAGCAGGAAAGATGAAATATTTGAATATAATGGTTATTACAGTAAAACATCCCTTAGGCGGACACCTGCCGTGACAGACAAACTGTCCGTCTATGAGAGGTGTCCGTCTAAAAGAGGTAACATCAAATAAAAACAAAAAATATAAATTAAGATTATTTATTAACAGATTTCTCACACTGTATTAAAATAATCATTTATTGTACATTGTTTGATGTTTTTAAATTTATTTTTTAAAATCTGGTTTTCTACATGTGATATTAAAGAATTGATGTTTTCTAGGGTTAAAAAATCATTTAATTCAACAAAATATTTTTCCAGGTCTTTTAACAATGCGTACGTCTCATCTATACGTTTCTCATTTATAAATTATTTTCATTTTTATCTTGTGATTGTGTTATTAAAATATGTTTTTTTACTAGTAAAAATACACATTAAAGCGCTTACCTTCGGTTTTAATAAATTTTCTTTTTTGTTGTAAATTGGGGACTTCTGCATATAATTTAATTATTTCTTGTTTGTTTTTTAATATGTTCGCAGTTTGTGTCATGTCTAGTTTAAACTTTGCTGCTATATTGCGGATACTTAAAAGATTCTTTTTTTTTGGGACAATCTATAATCTCTGTTTTTCGCGTAGAGTTAATTTGTTTATGTTACTACTGGACATGTTGAACGTACAAAAGAACAACTTCAATTAAACTGAAACTAAAATTGTGAAGATGTTCAACGTATTATGTATTTTGAATTCCTTGAAAGCCCCCAGTCAAATTTATGTCACTAAAATTTACGAATAACAAACTTTAAAAGATTAGGAGAAAGTAATAGACCTTCTTTAGGTATTTTCTTTTGTAATTCAAAATAGTGTGAAGGGATTAAGCGCTAAGGTAAAATTGACAAGCTCTTGTTGGCATCTAATACGAATCTCACATCTGGCAGCCCGTAACTGTCCACCTGAAAGAGGTAAATTTCCTATAGAATTATTTAATTTTATTATACATTTAGTACCCGCGTCCGTCTGTGAGAGGTGTCCGCGTCATAGAGTTGTAGCTCTGTGCAAATTACTTATAATGCATCTTGGGGAATTAAATATCCTAGGGGAGGTGTCCGCGATGACAGGTTTTACTGTATTTATACAGCGCGACAGTACTATGTTTAGACGCAGCTAAATTATTCATAAAGTTAGTAAAAAAAATTAAGGGTATCAGTGGTTAGGTTGGGAACTGAACGACTGTAAACCCTGACGGGATCGTGCCGCAGCTACAGCTGCAGAAATTGCACTCACTCTAGCCCTGTGGCTCGCAGGAGGCAAGACTGTCGGGTATTGGTAGCTAAGCTGGCAGTATCAAGATAGTGTTGCACCTTTCACGCGGTAGCGCTGTTCTAATAAGAGATGCACAAAAGCCTGTTGGAGTTTTTAAAATCAGTATATCACCACAACTGACATTATCAAGAATAGGTGGATTAGACAGAATCCTGAACTGCTTACTACAGTTTCGGCATCTCAAGATCTGTAGAGAAGGAGACAAACACCAGACACTCGCCTTCTATATCGATAAAAATTTGAGATTCTCGAAAGACTGAAGTCCAAGGACAGGAGTGTGAAACGAGTACAGAGAAGCACAAACTGCGTACAACAATGCTATTAGAAAAGAAAAAAGAAACGTGTGAAGGAAGCACTTTACAAGGGTGGTCTGAAAAGCTTCCGACCTCAACGTGAAGATGGCAGCACTCGTAAATAAAAGCTACTGAATTTCATTGTTCATCTGTTGACAGTTACTCACCAAAGTTTCAGTCATTTTGGACGCGCAGTTTTTATGTAACAGTCGTTTGAGTGAGTTGATGTGAGTTTTTTTGTAAAAACGGACAAAATCGAGTATCGAGCTGTCATTAAATATTTGTTTTTGAAAGGCAATACGCCTTCGCAAATAAAAGATGAGCTGGATTCTGTGTATGGGGACTCTGCATTATCATTTACCACAGTGAAATTTTGGGCTGCTGAATTTAAACGTGGCCGTAAGAGCTTGGGAGGCGATGAACGTTCGGGACGTCCAAAAACTGCAACTTACAGGACAATATTTAAATAAATGTGATTTTTGCATGGCTACATTTTGTTCAATGTCTTCTCTATATTTAAAATATTTTTTATGGTTTTAAGTGTTGACAATCCTGAATTTTTCTTAAGTAAATCATTCAATTTTGTTGATATTTTTCTACATGTATCACTTTTATTTTCGACTACAGTTTTTTGAAGTATATCTGAAGATTCTGTCAGAAGCAAATTTTGTGTTTCAAATTTCTTAATTATGGTGGGAATGTTGGAAAAGTGAGACTTTATATACGACAACTGAGAATTTAATTCACGGTTTTTCAAAACGTTCTGATAATCTGCTACAGATAAAACAAAACTTGGATCGAGACTATTAACGATATATTTTTGAATACTGTGTAATGTTCACAGTAATACAGAGCACCGCCGATCCAGGTTCCCCTTCTAGTCAAAATTGGTTGCGGGGGCAAAGGAACATTTTTAAGATGTTCATGGTCATGGTAAACTTGAACCCTAGTTGGAGCTTTCAAAAAGACTTTTTTCCAGTGTTAATTAAGGAATTTGCAAGAGGAAATTCAGTTCTAACAGCTAAGCAAGTTGTGTGAACCAAATTAGGATAAAAAATTTTTAAGTTCTGTGCTGCTTTGTTCATATATGCCGCACTATGTACAAAACTTTATCTGTTACAACTTGTCGTGGTACATATACAAAAATGCAAGTGTTTTATTAACAAATCTAGAAACTGTTAGGTGATTGGTTTTTCTAATTATTTAACGGCGACTAATTTACTGTTGGAAGGGTTACCATTCAAAACACCAATGACAAAGTTTGCAATATACCTTCTTTTGACGTCGGTAGTTTCATCGCTGCTCAACCAGATGTAGTGGTCTGAAATCGAATCCCTTATTTTTGAAGAGTCTCTTGGTATAAGCTGGACGCTATTCGCCGGGAAACCACAGTTTCTTTTGTGTACGTTTCCAAGAACATCTTAAATTCTGAAGCTTCGAGGTTGTTCAACGGAATGTAGCAGGACACCATCATTTTACATAAAACCTTATTGAAATTGTTGGATTCTTCGTTCTCATTTTAAACTTTTGTTTTCTGTTGATGTGGACCAGTGCGTATGTGCTGATCCAGTTGAAAGTTTTTGGTAACGGCGACCTAACAATCAAATATAAAATATAAATAAGAAATTATTATAATTATTTAATATGTCAACGATAGTTCATCACGAAAACTAAGAAAATATAAATAAAAACCATCTAAAGGTATCGCGTTTTCTTTGATAAGAATTAATACAGAAAAAGATTATTATTTATTATTAATTATTCGAAAAATTCCTGTTTGAGAAATACTAAAAAATCTGTAAAAAAACCTGAAAAAATAAAATCATCCATTAACTAAGACTGTGTATGTTAACTGAGCCGCATTATTGTAAAACTAAATCTAAACTTCCCAATTTTTAATAGCTGACGGCTAACTAACTAAAACTGTTTTTACATACACAACAGAACACGACAATTTCATCATACTTAAAGCACTTGTATGTTTTTAACCACTTTCTAATGAGCTCCGACTGAGAACTACCGACTTTCGGCAGTGTTAAAGCTATGCTCAAGACAATCGCACTGTTAGCTAACCTAGTAATACTGAAGTTTTGGCTGTTTAAATTATTTCGAACAAGGGCAAGAACACATTTGGTTTTCCAAGAAATTAGATAATGAGCCTTGTTCTAAAATTTTTAAATGAAGAGATTAAAAGAAGTTTTTAGACAAATATTTCTTTGTGCATTATTCTAGGGATTAAGCCGCGGGGGTCTGTCTAAAATGTTAAAACGGAGGCTAAAGACGCAAAAATTAACTAATAAGTCGAACTTTCTTCAGTGGAATCTCAATTGTACATACAATAAAAAAATTCGAGATATGGAAATTTCGAGTTAGAAAAATACAAAAAAAAAAGATAAAGTAGAAATGTTCCACACATTTATTGCTACGGTAATCTAGAAAAAGAACATAGAAATTAATTAACTTCATATGTATTATTTGTATACAAATACATATAATAAGAGACAAATATAGAACTAGAACACAAAACTATTTCTTAAAACAATCGGTAATTTTTGATTGTTTTTTATTAAAAAAATGATCGTCAACAAAGTTCTCTAAAGTTATTAACTCACGATACACTTCTTCGGTGACAATTTCTTTAGAACACAAATAGTCATTTTATTACACTGACTTACCATTTTTTATAAGGTTTACAAATTAAAGCTTAAAGAGAAAAATTACAAACACTCTTAGCTTTGTTTGTTTTTACCGCTAAAGGAATTCCTTGAAGTACGGTTAATCTTATTCACAATACATATTGTGTTTGCAGGTAGATCCATTTAAAATAATCCCGCAACACAATATTATACGTCAATCAAGTCCATCGGTCAATAATTAGTGTGTTCCTAGTATGCAGATAAATCCAGCTTTTGTGCATTGTACAAAATATTTTAACAGAAATTTCTTAAACTTTCTTTTTCGTTTTCATCTTAATAGGTAAGCATGCGAAGGCTCCTTCGCATATAGGAAAATGTAAGAAATCGAAGCGGATTTCTACATCGAAGTAGTCTATGTTACAATGCCTAGCGACAACGTCAAAAGAAATTGAACAAGAATTGTTCAATAACGATATACAGTTTGTCTAAGGCTACTAAAAATAAACAAAATACATATGTCTGGGGTTTCTACGTACTTACATAGTCTAGGTAACAGAAACTTGCTGTTTAATATGATTTTTTTAATTACAACTAGCTGCCCGCCCCGGCTTCGCACGGGTGGAGTACCTAATGAAAAAAATAAGACAATTTTCCATTTCGAAATTAAATTACGATTAAAATAAAAGAAAAATCGTAAAAATTGATATACTTTATTGTAAAGCTTTGTAATAAACCACATTTTTAGTTTTTCCATTTGGACAGTACAAAAACTTCCTTACATACACTTCCACACTTTCGCCACCCTATCGGCGGCGCCATCTATTATATACTTCGGGAACCACTCGAAATGACGTATAAGAGAAAAAATGTTTTTTTACGTCTTTCCGTGCATTTTTTTGGAAATTTTCTTTTATACAAACCTTCTCCTGATAATAACAAACACAACAAAAAAAGAATTATCCAATTTGGTTCAGTCGTTGTGAAGTGATACGCCTTCATGCATTTTTGCGATTCATTTTTATTTATATAGAAGATTACAAAACTAGTAGGTACCCTTGACTAAATTAAAAAAAAATGTCATGAGGATATGTCAATCTAAAAACTCTGACAGTTTGATTTTGTTACTTGTGTTTGTTACCGTTGTTATTAATTTTTTAAATTGAGTTTCTCAGAAAAATTGATTTTTATTGGATTCCAGAAAAAGTATAAGTTGTAAAATAGCATTATTTGAGAAATTCTTATCGTGACGTAACCAATTTACTCATTAATGTGTTTGAAAACCAACCTCCACCGTCGGTTACAACCGTTAGCAAAATAATTCCGAATTTCCCAAGGTTTGGGTGCGTTTCACCAAAACTTCATAAAAATAGAATTGTTCGTGACAAAACGCAGGAGCAAAATTCAGCAGGTAGCTGTATGTGCTGCAATTAGCTAAGTGAGTGAGGTTTTAGACATTAGCAAAGATACTGTTTGCAAACATTTGAAAGAAAACAATTATAAATTGAGAAAACACCAATATTATTTCCCGAAAATAAAATGAGAAGAATGGATTTCTGCGAAACGGTTATGGAGATGGCTTCGCTCATGAAACTGCGGAAGTACAGGAATTTTTAAATAATACTTTTCCTAACTGCTTAACAAGTCATAGAGGAAAGATCAGCTGGCCGCCAAGGTCGCCTGGTTTATCGGTAAATGACTTCTTTTATGGGGCACATTAAAAATGTTACTTATCGTCACGAAGAAATGTTAGACAAGGATTTTACGATTGTCTGGGCTATTGTGTGGCTCAGGAAGGCGTCTCATTTGAACGTTTATTGTAAATGTAAAATTAAATTGTAGAGTATTGTAAATACCTATTTTTGTATTTTTGTAGTTATTAAATGATCTCAGATTATCAAAAGGCTTTTAATATGAGTTTCTTTAATTCTTAGTTGGTTTCTATAGTTTCTTACAGTACGAACTTTGTTAACTATTGCCTCATAACCTTGGATACGCATACAACAATAGCGGCTATGTTCCTAGTAGCCTAATGCCCGGTTTCTCAAAGCTATTTATCTAACCGATAAAGTTATGCATTCCATAAATCGCCGAAAAGTGTTTTTCAAACGCTATGTTGTATTTATGAGACCGATATCGGCTTCATAAGTTATCGGAGCAAGTTGGTGCGATAAGTTATGTAGCGCCGGCGCATTCTACAGCACTCGAAGTTTCGCGCGGATTTTTTTCAATTATCGTTTGCTAGCAGGAGGTTATGATTAAAGTGTTGGATAGTGTCTAACAGTTTTTGTTTTTCTAGTGTTTTTTTTTAAACTTTGTACAATTTAATTATAATTATAAATAATATTTAAAGACTATTTTAGATTTTTTTACATTTTTTGTGTAGTGATTGTATTATTATTGGGTGAAAGTAATGTCATAGAATACACTTAACTTATTAAAGACAATTAAACACTTTTTAAAGTGGAAATGAATTACTTATCTTCATCTTCCGACGAAAAGGTTTTAGATGCTGTGGCTGAAATTGAAAGTCCTCGACTATTCCTGCCTCGATCAAACCCCTTCGATAAATACACTGATGGGGAGTTTCGTACAAGATATAGATTACAAAGAAACACCACGGTCGTTGTCATAGGAATATTGGAGGAGGAATTATCACCCATAACTTTACGTAATCATTCTTTATCGGCAGGAGATCAAATATTAGTAACATTAAGATTTTATGCTACAGGTAAATATCTGGTTTTTGCTAAATTTATAATTTTTATATTTAAACATATAAAATGTAAGTTAATGACTTGACGCCAATGTTAACATGTAAAAATTGTAAAAATATGTTTAGAAAATAATTTTTATTTTTAGTTCGAATTTTTACTACATACTTAAATATTTTATTTACATATGCTTAGGCTCTTTTCAAATACTGGTTGGGGATGATTACGGAATACACAAAAGCACAGTCTGCAGGATTATTAAAAAGGTATCTCGGCAACTGGCTTCTTTAAGGCCACACTTCATTAAAATGGATGCAACACCAGCAGACGTATTAGCAACGAAAACAACATTTTATAATATTCGAAATTTTCCCAATGTTATTGGTTGTGTTGAAGGAAGCCACATCAGAATTCTTTCACCAGGGGGTGAAAATGGAAAAGTATTTCGGAACAGGAAGGGATATTTCTCAATAAATGTCCGGGCAGTTTGCGATGCAGACTTAAAAATTAAAAACATAGATGCTCGTTGGCCAGGTGCAATACATGACAGCAGTGTGTGGAATGCATCATTATTGCCTGCCTAGTTTGAAGCAGGAGAATTCCCTGGCTGCTTATTATTAGGGGATAGTGCTTATGCATTAAAAGATTGCATGATGACTCTACTTCTGAATCCAACCACACCAGCAGAACAAAACTACAATAATGCACATATTCAAACCCGAAACTGCATTGAAAGATGTTTTGGGGTTTGGAAAAGGCGATTTGCTTGCCTCTCTTTGGGATTAAGAACCAAAGTGGATAATATAGCTATCAATGAAAACGATACTAATTATTTTGAAGATGTGGTTGTTGATGAGGAAGTGGAACAAGAAGTGATGCAGGTTAATAATGGAGGAGGAAATGCAGTTAGGAGAGCCTTAATAGAAAATGTTTTTGCGTAAGTTTACTTTATTACTTAATATTACTATTATTTACATATTTTAAGTTTGCATGTTTTTAATATCTAATTCGTACAGTTGTTTTTTATACTCCATTTCGTTACATTTAGCTTTTTGTATGATTGCAATTTCCATTTCATGTAAGGACCTTGTTATTTTGGATTTCTTCCTTTATTACTTTTAACTGAGATTTTTTGATTTCCTCCTCTATTTTCAAAATTTTTATTTTTTGTTTTTGGATTTCTTCATCGTATTGGTCCTTAAGATTTTTTCTTTTTACAACTCTATTTGTAAGAATTTCTAACTGAGTTTTCTTTTTTTCAGGAATCTTTGACAATTTTCTCTTCTGGCCATGAGAGGATGTGCTCTGCCGTGGAATGGACGAAGGCACTTCATGTGGCATCTCTTGAGAAGGTTCAGGCTTATTAACAGTGCTTTCGTCTAATTCTTCCATATTTTCTTCTGTATCTGTAATTATATTATCATTATTATTATTAGAATAGGTAGATGCTATATTTACTTATTGTGTTTTATCATGCTGCATAATATGATATTAGTTAGATTAATTAACTAATAAAAGAGGGTAGAAACAAAATGTAATTACATAAATAAAAGTGTTATAAATAGTTGTGCTATTATATATTTATATTGAATAATAAAGATATTGTTATTCTATTCGTTAATGAAATGAAACATGCCAAAAACCAATTAAAATAGAACTAGTCATTAGTTTGATGGTAACCTTTGGAGTCTATTAATATAATGACCAAATTATTAATACGTTATTTTTATAAAATGAGAAGAATTGTGTATAACTACAACTAAAAATGAACATGTACATAATATATTTAACATTGGTTGAATTAAAAGTAAAATGTAAACTAAATATTGACAACAATTCCTATTATCTTATAACAATAATGTATACCTACTAAATACAAAAGCATATACATACCATTTGCTAAGAAACTACAATTGCTTTCTTCTTGCACCGATTTCTGGGGCGTGCTTGTTGATTTTGCACCTGTACCTGTAGTGAAAAATGTTTCTGCAAAAATTATGATAATTAAAGAGCATAATAGTTATAATATAACTACCTGATGGATAATCAGCACTCGAATCAAAATTGTTTGTAAGGGGTTGAAATTGTGCTCCTAGAGTGCAAACTATCTTTTCATCTAAAATACTGCTCCTAGGAACATACGTGCCACCTCCAGTTTTATAAAAATTTTTCTGGAAAAACAATTTCAATAAATATGTATCTCTTGAGGAAAGGTACCTAATAATTTTAATTATATTTACCTTATCTTCATTTAAATTGCTTCTTGCATTTTTCTTTAAAATATCATAAAGCGCACGCAGTTGCTTAGAGGTTCTTGGCCCTGTTTGCGCTTGCCAATTATATTCATTTGCGATGTGTTGCCATGCAATATTTTTTTGTTCTATATTTACCGCATCCGTTTTTTTATTATCTACTATGTGCAGATAGTTGTGGGAGAAAAGAATATTTTACACGAAAGCCTTGTGGATAGAAACAATATCTATGTGCCCCTTTTGCATATAAGGTTAGGGCTGATGAAGAATTTTGTGAAAGGTGTGCACCGTGGCGGATGAAGTTTTATGTACATAAAAGAAAAATTTCCAAAAATCAGCGAAGCTAAGATAAAGAAGGGCATATTTGTAGGTCCTCAAATTTGACAATTAATGAATGACAGCGGTTTCAATGCGGTTTTACAAGAAAACGAAAAGGTAACGTGGAATTGTTTCAAATCTGTTGCAAAGGACTTTCTGGGCAACAATATAGCGGAAAATTTCAAAAATCTCATCGACGAAATGTTGACAGCTTACCGTAAAATGGGATATAATATGTCGCTAAAGATGCATTATTTACATTTCCATTTGTATTTTTTCCCAGACAGTTTGGGAGCTGTCAGTGATGAGCATGGGGAGCGTTTCCATCAAGACCTTTCAACGTTGGAAAACCGGTACCAGGGAAGACGGAATTTGAACATGTTAGGTAATTACTGTTGGTTACTGACTAGAGAAGACCCTAATACATCATTACACCAAATAAAACTGTTAAATAGAATATTTTAATGGGCTTTATGTACTTTTTGTAATATAAAATGCGTTTATTATTACTTTAGTATATTATTTCGAAACAAAATCATACTTTTCTCGGAAACTAGACGTGCTAGGAAAAAACCAAACGCAGATTTAGGTTCAGCATGAAACAATAATTCAAGGGCATCTATTTATAACTAGGAACCAGAAAAAAAGTTTAAATTTGTTAATCAGTGATTATTGGTGTATATATTTTTTCTCTCCCTTTAAAGAAATAAATAAATTTAGAAAATATTACACCTGAACAATACCAATACCTAAAGATAAATCTACTTGAATATAACAATGCATTTATTAATATGTTATTAAATGAAATTTATTTAAGTTCAATGAAACAACGTTTAGAATATACAAAAATGTATCTATTAAAAATTAACAGATAATAATCAGTTTAGAACTGCTGATTGAGCAACATTTCAAATTAAATTACTACAAAATTATACCGACATGCTCAAGGTAAGTAATTAGCTGCTGGAACGGTTGACGTAGGTAGCATCGACTTCCTACTGTTAAACTCCAACTCGATCGAATTTTTGTTCTCATCAGTGAATTTGTCTTAAAAAGGGTTAATAATGTACAACCAACTTGCTTGTGGTTATAAGGGAATACCGGAGCAAGCTATTAAAAATGACTACGTTTAAAAAGTTTTATTATCTATAGATTTTAAACTTAAACACGACACAGTGACAGCAACAATTTATTTTTATTTTCCTTTAAATGGACGGTAAACTTCTGCATAAGCACGAGCAAACCATAATTCAGTAGAACGATACAGTCCCGTTACTTCTATCATATACCTTCCATCTGGTATCAGAGGAGGAAATTTTGTTTCGTCCGGAGTAAAGTTGCAAATGTGATATTCTTGTCCCTTCAAGATTTTTTAAAATCCTATTAATACCAACATTTAATAAACATATCTCACGCATAAATCTACCTTTTTTAGAGGACAACCATTAAAATTCTTGCATTTTTTAAAGTCACCGAATCCACCAATATTCTTTTCAAAAACAGTACAAAAGCCAAACTGCAGACGTATTGGAAACATACGGTACTCATTACTTGCAAACTTGTAAGCTTGTAGTAAGACCTATAGAATCAAAATAAGTATGACTACTAAAATTATAAAAGGATTTCATTAAAAATAATCAGTTTTGAAACAACGTAATAGTTAGTTATTTTGTCTACTTACATCATATTTATTTAAATCGACTTTATATTTAAACGTAAAATTGAAGGCCGTGCAAGTTCTGTTGTATTTAAAAGTGGCAATTTTGGAAATATAAATGTAGTCTTTATTAATGCTGACAACTTCTGAGCGTTCAAATTTAATTTTGTAATCGTTCTGATTAAACTAAAATAATCAACAATAATTAAAAGTTCTTTACAGATGGATACATTACACGGTACTTACGTCAAAGTTAAACTCATCAGTTGCGATTTCTTGTAATAATATTGCATTTAATAACGCGAGCAAAACATATCGCATTAAATAAAGCATTTTGTTATTAAAGCAAAATTATACTGTTCATCTAGAAAGTACGACACAGCTTAGCTCTATTTGGACTGTAAACAGGAAGCACTTTTAATGATTCTAAAAGTTACCATTAAACTAATGATTAGTCCCATTTTAATTGGTTTTTGGCATGTTTCATTTCGTTAATGAATGGAATAACAATAATACAGAAAGATACAAAAATTCTGGACTAAACAAAAACTTAAATTGCCTTTAACAAGAAATTGTTTGCATTATAGAAATACATTTGTAACGTAACTTTGAGTTACACTATTGTTTACTTTAGTTTAAGATTATTTAAGTCTTGGCCCAGCTAAACTCAGACAGTGGCCTTGAGCGTAGGTAAAGAGGTTGTAACTACAATTAAAGAACAGAGTTTAATTCAGAAATCTATTGAAAACAAATCAATAATAATATAAACAAAGTTGATATGCAACATAAATATAAAAACAATCAAAATAATAAACAAGGTCAATATTTAGTACATAATATACCAATTTAGTAATCTTAGGTAATCAACCTGATAAGATAAACAAACAAGCCAAACATCAGATTACAATATGATTTTTTGCAATCGAAATAACTAGAGCTTGCAAAATATGCCCTAAAAATAACATAAAATATTCATCTTTAGGACCACTGCGCAAAGACAAAAGGATGTATTCAAAATTGTAGGTAGTATTTTATCTAAGTTTGTGACCTACGGTAAACTACCAGCTACTTTCATACCTTCGTGAGTCAATAGGTGACAAGTGTTTTAGTGCCTCGCACAACCTACTTGTATTTGGCTGAAGGTTTTTTCTTTGTTTATTTACATGAGTCACATCGTAATCCGTCCTGATCCACTCTAAATCACTCCACACGCCGATCTCTAGACTATACTTTAATATATGAGAATTAAAGAACCAAAACTAAAACACAAGAAGTATTCATAAACTATTAGTTATAAATTGCAAAGATGCATGCGGTAAAATGTTTTGTACAAACTGAATTAAACAGGAGCTTTCAAACTGGAATCGGTAAAGCAGAAATAAAAGAGGAAAGCTGTACTGTCACTATAATGGCGTCAGTAGTCGACGTATATTTTCTTTGTACTTCTTACTGCAATCGGCGTTTTGATTTACAGATTATGCTCGTAAGGAGTGCCGTTACAGTTTCGCGTACGAAGGTTTATAGATGTTTGAGAAAATTATCTGAAGGCGAATATTTTTCGGTTTCGTATACGTCAGAACTCTAGAATAACTGCAGCAGCCTCACGAACTACTGAAATCCATTTCAACCCTTGAGAAAAACCCAGAGCTGGCTTTCGGAGAAAAGCCTTTTCAACATGAAAAAGTGGACCCCGCTCTAATAAGTGTCATAGGTGAACGCTTTTTTAATGTTTTAGACGGCCATGATAAGCTTGAACAATAAATTGAGATACTGGGTTACAAATAATATAAAGATGCAGCTCTTATTTACATATTCCAAGTGTATCATCAGGTACAAACTTGGCTGGAAAGGTGCAAAGATCCAGAATCTTGAAGTTGAAAGAAAAACACCGTGCATGTCCGTATCAGCACAACAGTGCCCCTCTCAACTTTCTTGAATTAATGTTTTGCAGGTGCAAAACCAAGTATGGCGCAGCCTGTGAATACTACAAGACTGCCTTTAAGTGAGTGCTCTGCCGTTTGTCAACATTGCAGTGGTGAAACGTGCAAGAACGTGGTGCAAGTTTTAAACTTACTAGCTAAAGAGGAATCGAGGACGAATGTCGTTTGCTGTTACGTTTGGATTTCGAAAATACCCCTCTCGGCAAGGACTCGGGAATACCCAATACCTTCAAAAAGAAGCAAATGTTGTCATAATTGAAACTTGTAGATTAGATCTACAGAGGATACCACTAAAAAGAAGACGTATCTAAAACTACCTGACGCATGTTGTGCAAAAGAGTTCAATGTAAAGGCATTGCTCAAAACAAAAGTATCAATAATATTTATAGCTACGTACCTCACTTATTACCTTTGGCTTATTTTCCTTGACAATGAATAAAAATAAATTGAATAAAAAAAGTAAATAGATTAATTTTTTTGTTAGGGAATGCTGGTCTCGAAGTTTTTCATTCCTTAGCTTTTCATGCTTCTCTGCTGATAACTTTATTATTATTGATTAACTACCAAATTTTCACCAGACTCACAGTTACGGAGATAAATCAGAAAAACTAATTACACCCTTAATTTCAAGATGATGGTCAAATGATAACACCCCAGTCTCGGATACCCACGGCCGAAACCCCTACAAAACCCAAAAGAAATCCCTGCGTACGGTTTCATGCCGGATTGACTAGATTAAATGAAAATATAAAACAAAATTTATTTAAAACAAAATGCAACATTAAATCTGACATGGTTCAGATAGATACTAAAGTAATACAATAAAGTCAGTAATCATGAGACAAACAAAACATTATCCGTTACCACATCCTTTTGCAAAACACCGTGGACCGATCGACCCGTGAACGTCCGTAGCGATGACTACAAGCATCAGGGAGTGTTGAACAAAGAATTGCCGTACTGGTAGTTATTAAAAATGAAATGCGCCTAGGAGCTAAGAAACGAACACGCGCGAGACAACTAGGAAGCATACAAAAGATAAAGGTTTACCCTTCACGAAAAAGGCTCCTGATTAAATCCAAGGAGTGGCGAAGAAATGAACAGTTCAAAATGGAAAGAAATGATATTCAAATAACACACCACCTCTAATATGAAATTGCACAAATAAAATAACACTGCATTTCAGAGCACAGTAATCCAAACAGATCAGGTGAGGACACCTTGCAATAAAAGGGATGTAACAATAGTAGCACAAGATCACCCTGATTAAAGACTAGTAGAAATTCTAATTTGCATCCCTCGACGTTAGCAGAATTTTGAGACGGGGAATCTTTGACTAATAAAGTTATGCTTACCGGAAAGGTAACGGTGTGTGAGTAGCTCAAGCCGCTAGAAATTCCCGAATAGATGGCGTTTTAAAACAACCCCTAGATTTAAATATTGTTATGCCACCCACTTTACGTTAAACTATAAATCATTTAAAATGTAAAACTTTTTTGAAGGTATTAAGGCTTTTAAGGAGAGGTATTAGGCAACCACGGTTGCGAGGGTATTTTTAAGAATGTTTCCAACGGCATTTCGCGTATTAAACAAAAAGTCTTGAAATTTCTCGAGCCTGGATATGTTAGTTGTTTGTATTTTGGGTGCATTTATAGAATAATATGCAAGAAAAGTGATTTAATTTGCATTTTATAGAATCCGATAGTTTTCAGTTAACGGCATCAAAAACCGGCAAACGAATTTATTAACTAAATTAAAACTTCTATAGAGGCATACATTTTAGGCTTAGATTTTAGTATCTAAAGAGCAAATTCATTAGACTGCGACCATATCAAAAAAAAGCTACTGAAATCATTGAAGCTGATACCTTACTGATCTGCTGGTTTGCATTCTATAAGTTAGGCAACACCTTACACCACTTACTACCTGTGAAAGTCGTAAATTAAAAATCTTCGAGTTGTCATAACTACAATAGGATTACAACAGACAACAGGATTAGTTCGGTAGGGGACAAAAAGTGTTAGAAATCGCAGTATATTGCTTTTAGCTATTCATTCTACAAATAAAAATAAAAACAGTCGAATGTAATTCAATGAGATAATTTAACGACTTCAGAATAAGAGCAATTTAATAATAATAATAATAATAATAATAATAATAATAATAATAATAATTGTAATAGCAATAATAGTAATAATAATAGTAATATATTTAAACGTACAATTATTACAAGATGTTACAATATTTTACAAGGTAAACCTAATTCATATAAAGACATTTTCCTTTCATCTATTCTACAAACGACAAAAATGTCGTTTGTGCTTATAATCTTTTATATAATATAATAACATAATATAATTATCACTGAAATAATGAACAAAAAAATTATTAGTAGCAGTTAGTAGTATAACAAAAGTTAACATTTGCGTTGTAGAATCTTCAGTTTTTCTCACTATTATATAGCTTTGAAATCAATCTTTAAATATTTTTTTATTCATTGTGGTCAGTTGTTTTACCACTCAAATTTAACAAAGAAAGGCTTGTTTCATTTACTACAAACTCACACGACAAAACTATTTTGTAGCAATCACAATGAATTTCCAACGCGTTAGTTAAGTTTTGTATTAGTTTTTATTCATTTTGTAGCAACCGTGAAAAACAACAAAGTAATTGATAAATGTGTTTTAACTACATTTTCTCAAATGACATTTCGTAACATGGCTCATCTGATTTTTTTAAATTTAATTAAGTTAAATAAAGATACTATTTCGTGTTACAATTTTTATGTTTTTCTTAAACATATTCTTATGTGAGTGCATAATTATTCAAACGCATACTTGGAATCAGAGAAAAAAGCTCTATAAGAAACAGCTGAAAAAATATGGCATTGCACTTAAAAAAACACCTGACTATTGTTTCGTTGATACAATTAGTTTATTTAAAGAACGATCTAGCTGGCCTTGTATATTTCTCAAAATAATTTGATTTAGTTTTTAAATCATATAAATCGGACAAAAAATAACAAACCTACAGCGTGCGCCGTTTTTTATAAAACAGCCTACGTATACTTTCAGAGCTCTGATGATCATTTTAAATTAATATGGTTGAAACATACATATACGTGTTTTAGGTCACTCAGAACATAGGAATTTTAACATGGGAAAAAATCGTTAAGATAAGAGTTTGCTTAGGCCTGTGGAAAATAATATTCCAGAAAAACAAACAATAATTTTTCAATAAACGTCATTATTTGACACTTATTATAAAACTATATTGTTTTGTTTTCTGAAATGACATTTTACATTATTCTTAATGACTGTAAGTGGCATAGACAAACTCTGATACTAACAGTTTTTTTCCACGTTAAAATTCATATGTTCTTAGTAGCCTAAAACACCCTGTATGTATATGTAGGAGAAAAGAAAATAAAACATCAAATTGGATAAAACTTCTATGGGCTATTTATTAATTTACATATATCATTGACCCAATTGTTGGGGTATAATGCAATTCAGAATATTGAACAGCTCGGGGCGAAAATGTATCAGAATCTAATTTTCGAAAATCGGATGACCTATATTCAAATTGAGTTGCCTACGGCATTGTCTTCAGCTGCCGAAATTGACTTGAAATTAAGCATTCGCTGCTGTTTTGGATAATATATGTACTTTATTTTTTATGTTTTGAGATATTACTGCAGCTCTTCGCTTGTTTATGTCAAAACAACCCAGAACTCACCACGAAGAGGTGGCTGCATGTCGAGTTTCACCCCTATCTAATATTTAATCATTGCAAATAGATTTGTCGAAGTTGCATTCCTCGGCTTCGCCGAGGATCGATGAGTTCTGAAAGTAGTGCATTGATGTAGAATGCCCTCAGTTTAACTTCCATGCCTCTCCAGAAGTTTTCATCTCTGGAATACAGAAGATAGCTAAAACGTTTACAATAAATGTAAAGCATTATTTTACCTTGTTATACGTTCGACAAAAATTCCGGCTTGGGTTGCAACAACAAAATAGCACAAAACTCTTTTTGTAATATGGAGAAGGCCTTGCACTTGATAGTAATAACTATGCGTTTGTTTAAGAGACATGGTTTGTCTGTTGCCATCAAATTCGCAGAAATCTATTAATTTAGCTTTACAAGCATCGATTGGTGCTAAATCACCACTTTTCACCGATGTTTTAATTTCAATGACTGCATCATCACCAATAATTCCGTCCGGGGAGCATGCTAGAAAAGGTAACTCGGTATCTATAACGAGCCCAGATTTCTCTACTTGGAGGCCACATGAAGCTTCGAATTGCTTTATAACACTTTCTTCGTTTTTCAACCCAAATCGTGTTGCATTATTTCCCGTGAAAGAGCTATATAGCAGATTAGCAACTGTTTTAGCCGTGGACGTAGTTTTGCAAAGTTTACAAATCTTCCCAAAGTTAGACGCCGTTAGACGTTTGCGTCTTTCGGAAATCCACTGGTTGTTGTTTGACTGAAGAACAGTGGCTTCACAAATAGCTTTTCTGTCTGCTTTGTGGAGATCTTCCACGAATTCGTTGCATTTTTGTTTAAAAAGTTCGGGATCCATATCCTGCACGCACTCAGCTGCATCTGGACCATAGTCAGCATCCGCAGAATGGAATGAACTGTCATCTGCACTTCCATATATTATGTCGAGAAAATTTCCTTTAGAATTAAAAGAAATAGCAGCGGCTTTACAACGTGTTTCATACGACCCTTTTAATGAATAATTAATTCGTTTACCACCAACAAATTTGGCAACAACGGAATTATAAGTCTCGGCGGAATTTGTGTCCACATTGTATAATAGGCTCTCGGCATTGATCACTAGCCGTTCATTAATTTGCGAGATCTTCTTATATATGGTGCTATCTAAACCAATAGAAGTAGTTTCCTAGAAACAGTTTATTACTTTAATTTTATGAGAAGAAAATTTAATAGTAGTGCCACCAAAAGCATTTAAAAGTGTGCAATGGTTTAGTCCGTGTATTACTGGAGTAGAATTGTAATATCCACCACTTTTAATTGCTCACGATAGTACAGGCAAAACAACTTACTTCATTCGTATTCTTGGAACAAAAGTAATCTGCGCAGCTATCATGATAGCCCAGTATATGTTTAGGTCCATTTCGTATGTCTTCCCTAAGTAGAGTAATTTTCTGCTCCCAAGGAAGATCCACGATAGTTCCACTGCGATATTCAATAGCTTTCATTACAGCGTTTCTAAATCTTCCAAGGGCGTCGGAATTTGTAACAAGATCCCTTTGAAGTTTAGGAATACTAGTATCCTTCGAAAGTTCACTTAATTTGTTAATATAACACCGAAGAAGATGATTTCGACATTCAATCTTTTGAATGTGAAATGTAGGTCCATAAGGAGCCGTTTCCACTAATTTCTTATAAACGCTACTGTCACCATCACCTATGACTTTTCCATAAACTAAATTATGAGTTTCCTTTGATTTCTGGAAGCCTTCGGCAATGACAGCAGCTTCCATTGCTGTAGAGGTTTTTTGCCAATTTTTAAAACATTCATGCTCCTTTGCAACAGTTGATCTACTGCATACATAGCACTGTTTATTTTTTACTCCCATGTATAAGATTTTCTTTGTAGTTGCACCAATAATGCACGCCTGCAAATAAAGCAAAATAAACAAAAGTTGAGGTATTTAACTGAAAGTTTTACTTACAACCCCAGATGAAGCATTGTAATTTGTGCGATACGAACGTTTGCTCCAGGCGCCATCTACTATAACGGAAATCACTGGTGTGCCGTTTTTGTCTGTCCCCGCGTTCCAGTGCTAATCGCGCTTCTTCGGCAGCTGCTTCTTTCATTAATTTTTTGTTTTCCTCTTCAACACAAGGCGACAATTTAGAGTGATACCGCTGATAAGTTTTATTTGACATACCAGGCATATCCAAACTTGCACAAAATTCATTTAGTTGGGTATGCCCTATGCCAACTGATACGCAACCTATGACTGCAGCCATGTTAGGAGAAGAGAATGTATTTGGAGCTGCAGATCTAACACTTTCTATTCTATTGCACATTACGCATTTAAAGTAAAAAATACTTTCCAGTCCTTCTATCTTTTCATTTATCAGGGCCATATCGTAGAATGAACAGCCGAATCCTAAAATTTGATTTTTTAAAGACTACATACTACGTAATTTTTCTATATGATGCAAGTACCTTCGTGTTTCAGGGATTTTAGTGCACTTAGAAAAAATCCAATGTCTACTATACGTTTCCCATTTATGCAGAATTCTACATTGGTGTTCACACGTTCCATTTCAACATCATAAAAATTGTCAGTTGACGTGCGTTCATGCTCGTCGTTGTCTTCGTCGATAACACAAGAATTTCTTACGAAATCTTGATGATTCTCATCATCATGGATCACAACGTCCATAAAAACAGCGTCACCTTCACTATGGTTCATCTCATTTCCAGATTCGCAAAAAGCTGTATCCTGATCAATTGCAGTAGATTGACAGTAATCTTGCTGATTAACTGCAACATTGCATGCATCTTCTGCAACCTCCAAAGAATGCTTATTTAAACTTTTTCTAAAAAGAATAAATTAATTAAATAATTGCAAAAGCAAATCGACGTTCGAGCAGTATAGAATAACCCGTGAAAAAAATTAAGTCCCTCGGACAGATTTTCGAAATCTTTTTAAAAATAATTTTGAAAATTCACCACAGGCAAATAATACTTACGTATGTCTAGCTTTTTCTAGAATCCTTTTACGACTCTTTCTACGTGCACAAACACTTAATCTTACTTTTGGCATTTTCACAAAAAGAAAAATCACTCTCACACTTATAAAAAAAACAACCGTAACGTTACAGACAATTTCTGCGACAAAACTAACACAAGTGAAGAGTTCATTCCTGCAGTTGTGTTATCTAATTAGCTGCAAGGCATATTCAATAGTGTAGAATTTATTTTCTTTTCTTAGAACTTTACGGTTTGGTATTCCGGAAATATATTCAGAAAATAGGTAGAGAGGTAAAGCATAAGCAAAACTTTAATTTATTACCTTCACACTGAAGCAGTCGAAATCCATTCAGTATCCACTACTCCCTATAAACTTCAGGTACTTAGCACTAATCCTGTATAGGAAAAGTCCGATGGAATATCCTATACAGGATGTAGAATTTTGCTATTTGCACTTTTTCGTTTACCGAATACATTTCGTGAGTCAAACACTAATAAAAATGTATTAACAATAACGCCTAGCAATTAAATTGAATATGTAAACAAGTAAACAAAAAATGTTTTATTAAAATGACTTCAATACACATCTGATTGTTATAAAACTAGGCATCTACATTTCTTAATTTTTCTAGTTCTAGAAAATGGAAAATAAAATGCAACGACATGTACAACTGCAGTAAATATTTTTTTCTCTACAAAAACCCTATGAACACTTTTGCTCTAAAATAATTAGGAAGGACAAATAATCGAACAATAAAATAATTTACTATTAAAATCCCTATGGTGCGCGACTCAATTCTACACCCTGTATATTTCTTTTAGTTACGTTACGTGCTTTCAAACGGAATAGTCACTTTAGACTTAATTGAGTCATTCTCGACTTTTGTTCCAATACATATTAAATAAAAAAGTAATACCATTTCCATTTTATCTCAATAATATAATTCTGAATATTATAGCAAGTGTACCAAATTAATTTATAAGTGAATTCAAGTTAGCTGTTCTACCTTAAAAAAATATTACTTTTGGCCGACAGTTCTTGAACAATCGTAAAACCTTTTCGTTTCTGTAAAAATATATTTTTCATTTACCTGTTTGGGTGTTGTAAAAGTCACACATTTTTGAACAAAAGAGGGATTATAGTGACAAGATGAGTAAGCACGGAGGCCGAAAGTCGGCTGCAAAATTATCCAGTCTTATACCTCCTTAGATATTGCTACGTCAACAGGGATGCCACGAGTACGACGTGTACTATGCTCTATTCTAAAATTCCGATGTTTTTGAACTCTCCTTAGGAGCCTTAAGTCCATTTCTAAATGTCACTGACGCATCACAACAGTAATTTATTATCAGCACATTAAGGTGTACCTACCTGCCTGTTTAGCAACCCAGGATTTTGGTTTACTGTACTACTCATTATAAGACGAAGGATGTTATCTTTTGTGTGTACATTAACAAAACATTTGCTCAAGTATAATAACAGTTACGTTCACACATTTTCAGAACTAGATTTATGTAAATGTAGGGACACCACCAATAGAGTAGTAAGACTCATAAAATTTTTAGGTTTGCCATTTGTTTGTAACTTTCAATTGATTAACTAAGTATTATTAAAATTAATGCCATCACCGACCACTGATCTATTTCGTTTAGTGAGGTTATATTCTAATTAAATTGATAGAAGACTGCCTCAACAATACTGAGGTAAAACAAGGCAGTTTTTTTATTCATTAGTGCCAATAATCTTAGTTCTGTTTTAATTACGAAAAATCACCAGTGGGTATAAGTTTACCTTAAAAAGTAGTTCAAAATAACTAATTTTGATTTATTAATTAAATCGCTTTTCTAATAATTATTATCCTAGGTATTATTAATGTTTTTGTTTTTTGTAATTTGTCAACCTTTTGTGAATCTTTTACCGGAGTAACTAGAAATACATAAATTTAATTTTGTAATAGATAATTAATAAAAATGTGAATAGCAGGTATATCATGTATTTTGAAATTTATTAGTAGAAAGGTAAAATAAACATTAAAAAGCAATAGTTCTAACTCTAAGGATAGTTACATATTATATTTACCTAACATCAACGATCTCTAGCTCTCAATCCTCGAGGAATTCGAGGATCAGATAATTCTGGCAGCACACAATGTTTCCAAAATTGTGTTAATTTTGGCAACATTTTATTCTGCCAAAATTCCTTATCTCTTTTAATTGTTATATATTGAATATCAATATCTGTATATAAAACTAAATAACAAACACGTTTTTTTATAAATTTTTAATTGTCCCTGAATCTGAAAGAAATAGCTATCATTTTCCTTCAAATACAGTTCGTTAGATTCATTCAATTTTATACAATACTTTTTGTTGGTTTTCAAAGCATCTTTTATATATTGATCTTTAATCGAATAAAGACACTTGACTTCTATCAGCTCTCCTTTTTCTGTAATTCCGTCAGGACTAGCACCTAAAAGACAGTAATCTTTGTGGACAAACAATCCACATTCATTTACTTTGATACCAAAATCGTTCTCAAATTTGGCAATAGCGACTTTTTCATTTTCGATTCCGTATTGAATAGCTTTAGTTTTTAGATCTGTATTTTTATACAGCATTTCTTTTACTAGGTTGTGGCAGGGTGTATTATTCCTACGTACGCAGATTCTTCGAAAAACGGACGCGGTTATCCTATTTCTTTTTGCCTGAAACCAATTGATGTTTTCTCTCTGTCCACGTGTACGTTCTTCTAATTCAGCGGTATCGAAATTGTTTAAATCTGCCATAATTTGAGTCTTTGCCTCGTTTAGGCGATCCAAGTCCATATCAGGTTGAACGGAATCTACACCGTAGTCCATATCCTGTTGACTACCTTTATTCTTTTTTATTTTCTTCTTATATACTTTTCTCTTGGTTCGCTTTGCACAAAACCTTTTTAAAAAGTGTTTTTTTAATTTTATAGACAGTTTGTGAAATGAAGATCCCATATTGTACACTAACCCTGCCCCAACACACCGGCTTTGATAAATTCCCCTTTGTATGGGGTTTGTTCTTTTGCCCCCTGTAAATTTAGAAATAACGGACATGTAGCCCTCAGCATAATCTGTCGTCATATTCTGAGACAACTGGTCAGCTTTCCTAGCAATGTTGTCAGAAACTTTAATAATGTCATTAAAAATCTTCCCAGATTCCAATAAAGGAACATCGTTTTCAGCTTGATTTGTTTCCTTAGAACATACCTCTCTTCTACAACGGTTATGATCGCCAAATTTCTTAGGTCGTTTTTTAAATTATTAATATCACGTGTCCGTGCAATTATTGTCCTTACTAAACCACTAAAACTTGAAAGTTTTGATTTTACAAGTCTAGCCTTAACATCGAATTACGGATATTTAACTAATTCATACAAATTTGACATAAACGTACGCGTAATGTGATTTGCACATTCTAATTTTGTTACATAACGTCCGTACGATACGTTTTCAAGTATTCTTGTATATACACTTGAGTCTCCATCGCCTATTACATATTTATACCTAATCTCATAGTCACTTTCACTTTTGTTGAAGCCTTCCACAATAATACATTGTTCTATTCCAGTCGAGAAGCCATTATAATTTTTATAATACGTATGCTCACCGTTTGTCGTGGCACACACATAACAAAATTTATTTTTAACACTTACGTATAAGAATTTCTTAGTCTTTTGTCCTATAATGCAAGCTGCTCCCGATAGAGAAGAGTAACTATGTCCATATGACCGTTCAGCTCAACTCCCATCCACAATTACAGTTATGTAAGGAAATCCTTGCTCCACATGTCCTGCATCAATCGCGAGTTGTTTTTCCTCCATTGCATATTTGTACATATCTTCACGTAATAATTGCTCCCATTCTAAGTGAACAATTTCCTCCACCTTATGTTTTTTAAATCATGATTGGTATATTCAGTACGGATAGTAATTCTTCTACTTGAGAATAACCAGCTCCGATTGTTGAAACACCCCATACTAACGATTGGTTTACATCATTATCAGGCTTCTGCGTGTTCAATACAATTTTATTATTGCATGTCTGGCAATGATAAGTTAGGCGAGAAAACAAACCATTTCTGGATTCATTGCAAAAAACCATTTTCCCCATTGTGCAGCTACTGTCGTGAATTGCCAATTTACGCACCTGCTCTATAAAATAGGCAATTTCCACAATTCTATTTTCAGTTAACAGTCGCTTTGGGTCTTTTTCTGTTGTGTTACAAGGAGTGTCAAGTTCTATATGCAGCTCAGGGAGTTTTTCCTCGGGTAGACTACAAAGAAAAGATGGATAGTTTAAAAAATCAGTAAAATCACATCGCGTGTATAATAACTTTCGTCTGTTGTAAATTACCCTGAATAAGTGGACTGACCTTTTCTGCTACGTATCGTAGATTATAAAAATATAATACGAATATAATGAAACTTACTTTTCGAAGTACGCCAAGTGTGCGTCTTCCGGAACATAATCACTGGAGTTTTCAATCATGTGTTGGATTTTCATTCGTTTGCAATACCTACGTTGAGCTATTGACGCCTTGCGTTTTGTTTGTACTACACTACTTCAGTATAGTCCATCCGCTCAAACTGACGTTACCATAAAGTAGACGATCAACTTTCACAATTACGCAAAATTCACCTAACAAAGTAAAATCACAAAACTAAAAATCAGAGCCAAAGACACGCGGAAGATCAAATATCAAATAATCACTAACTAAAATCACAAAACCAGAAATCGGAATTAAAGAAAAGCACGAAATTAAATACCAGATCACAAACCAGAGATCGAAAACCGAATCACGCCAAATTTTAAAAAATCTAAACCAAACAAACAAAGCAACTCACATTAACGAAGTAACCAGATGAATGGCAGAATTCACCAAGAAAAGTTTACTACTTCCCTAAATACATGGACACCGCATCGCTTCCGGCAGGTCTTGCCGACAACGGAAAAAATACCGGTGTACCCGAACAGCTATTACTCGCCCAAAAGGGTTGTCTCAGTTTTATGATGGGTAGATAATCTTAGGTTGAACTGCTAACTTTCAAAATTCTGTTATCCGTGCTAAGGACTGCAAACAAACAAACAAACGTTTCATACATTTGTATTCTAGCATTGCAGACATGATTTTTCAAATCCCTTTCTTGGATTATTTTCAGTGGCGGCTCGTGGCGTTCACTACTGGGGGGTCATTTAACTTAACTGCTCATATATTAAAACTAAATAATAAATGTTTATCAAACTTACCAGTGTTACATCTGTTTGTACTTCAAATCAGTTCTTCTGTCCTTCTGATTTGCAAAATAGTCTATTACTAATTCATTAAAATTTTGA
>VTPC01008388.1:0-59266 GCA_011009095.1 Ignelater luminosus
AAAGTATTTAAGGTAAGTGAACAAAGCAGATTTAGATAAAAATAGGTACTTCACCCATAGGTGTAACTAAAAACTAAAAATGCTATTAACATAGTATGCTATGGAAACAATTAACAAATGCAAACGACAATTACCTATTGACAGGTGCAAATCATTTAGTTTCTAATTAATGTTGATTTTGGTTTCGTAAATTATCAATATGAATTTTTCTAATTAAGAAAAGTGTGATATGATTGAGTGTTACATTTTGTGTCATAAAAATAAAAAGATAGGGTATATCAAAAGTCGTACGACACAGTAGATAACCTCAGAGAAGCTGTACTAGAAGTTTTTGCCAATATTGATGTACGTTCCGTTAGAAAAGCAACAAATTCAGTTTTAAAAAGGTGTAACTTGTGCATTAATCATAACGTTGGAACTTTTGAACATGTTCAGTCTTAAATACTTTACTTAGTTTAATTACATTGTTTTGGTACTGCTTTATATTCTAATTTCCTTTATTGTTTCTTAATTTATCGTTTGTCATTCTCTGTTTATTAGTTTCTTAAAAATTATTTTTATTTATAATAATTATGTTTATAATTTCGAAATAAAAATAAAAATTTTAATAACTAACTTGAATTTTATTATTAGACGCGATGCGCGCATCTATCAATTGTTTTCATAGCATACTACTTGAACAGTTCAAAAATCAAAAGAAAAACAAGGCCATAATTAATTTATTTATAAAAATAACTATGTCAAGTGGTATATCATTAGAATCGTTGAAAAAAGGTCCTTTTTATAAAGTCATAGCCGACTATGGTTTCTATTAGAAAAAACACAAGCTTGTGTCATAACTCAAAAATTACAGCTGAAATAAAAACTTCGGTTAGACTGTATTGTTAAGCATATAATTACCTACAACTTTTTCCTTTACACATTTTTTCTAAAGTCAATAATACCAGAGCTATAAGCACGAAACGAAATAACAAAAAAATTATTTTTGCGAGATATCTAGCTAGTCATGCATTTTTTCCAAAAAACAAAACGCTCATTAAATTAAGCTCGTAAAACTGCAATTCTTTCCCCATTTAATCGTCTCTCTATCTCTGCTAGTTTCCGAGATCCCCATACTAAACATCGAAAAAACTCACCCTGTATATTGCTTCCAATATGAACACATAATGGAAAACAACCTATACGTGGATAAAGGGCAATTTTCGGATCCGTAAGAGGACAAAATTGTAGTTGTTACTCACAATGACATTTAACTAATATTTCTGACTTCCGGGTATCTTTTTTCATAAATACGGATTCCGCCTTTTAAAAAACCTTCTGATTCATGAACTGATTTAAAAAACTGCCAATGGCTTCAGACTTTTGATATCAATGAAACTTCCTAAAGGTGTTAAAAGTCTGATAGAAAATTTAAATTTTACGAGATTTCAAGAGTAATTCTAGCACGGTATGATAAGCGTGAATTGAACCTTGGTTTATCCGAACGCATCCTAAAACTATTTGGAAACCGCAGAGAATTTTCCATTACGTATTTTAAGTTCAAAAAGGTAACCAATTCCATTTTCCTTTGTTCTTGTCCTGAAATTATTTAAGGTATACCTACGTTTAGAAAATGTCAACGGTGCCGTTGGGAATATCCTGTACACATGTATCAGACACTACCGTCAACACAGACATTTAATTGAATCTAGCACCTTCTGTAGCTTCCAATAAATATTCAACCGAACAATGGGTATTCAAATTGAAATTAGACACTTTCTCTGTAAACTAACAATGAAATTGTCTGTCAAATGAGAGATACTGTTTCAACCAATTGATTGAAGTTAAAAATAGAAATTAGGTAAAATGTGATCAACAAAAGAATTTACAGAAAACCTCAATTGAAAATGCTTTTAAAATAGATTTAAAAGTAGCGATAGTGATTAATGATTACGCTTATTATTAGACTGTGAAATTGTCAAAGTAAATTCAATTTCTAAAATAACCGTTATTGATTAATAAGGTGTTCAGATTTATTTCGTATCATAATGGGTTTATGCAGAATGAAAAATGAATTCTTACTTTACCTCAGACAAGAGTAATGCTATATTTCTTTGAAAATAAAATAAGACTAACCTTAAGAAATGTCTCCCAATGGCGTTATCACTCGTTGGGACAAGATTAAGATTTGTTCTGAATTGTGAATACATGTGATGCGTCATTGTTAGAATCCAACAGAGTGTGCAGAGTCTGACGTATTGTAATGAAAACGCCAGGGCGATACATAATTCAGAATCCTGGAAAAAAATATGCATATTAGAATCAGTATTTTAATCTAATTTCTGGTTAGGTACTAACAGCTTTTAGAGATGGATCGCGTATATAAACAAAAAATCTAATCTACAAGATGACAATATGTAAAAATATGAAAAAATAAAAAAACCAGTACTACAACTGAGTTACATAATCTCAAATTTTAATTCAACAAAAGGAAAATTTAGAACCACCCCAAATTCAATTACGTTTTTATTCACAAACAAATAGAAAGAAAGATATCCATCAATTCTTTTTTCTTCTTTAGACAAGGCCATTTTGTGCGTGTCGTTCGTTCTCTGCTCCAAAGAACATCACGTGCGGGAAAACCATTCGAAATGACATTTGAGGTGTGAGAAATAGTAATTTATTTTGATAAATTCTATATCTTTTGCGTGCCGACCGTTTCAGCACCAAGAATCTCTAAAAATTTCTAGACTCAAAGTAGAAAAAATAATGTCACGTCGCTATGAGAAAAAATATTTTTTCAGCGTCTACTAAGTTATAATTTAATATTTTATCTACACCCCCAATTTTATTTAGCTTACCTTACAGTTTATAAAAAAATCAAAATTTACTTTATTATCATCTGCATACTTTACCTTCATTTATTTTGATAAAAATGCCTTAAAATCTTTTGTGTTTCTCGCGTAATTCCAAAAGGTATAAGCTTGTTTAACGTGCATATTCTGAAAGGAATTTTAAATATTTGAGCTATAAATTAGAGAATTAACCCTGGCTGTTATATCTTAACATCGTACACTCCGTGTCTGGAATTTAATAAAAATTCTAAACTCGCTTGTCTCAATTTCGCAGGTAACTAGTTTATTACTTATTTACTCATTTTACATATTTACATTATAATGCCAAACATTCCAAAGAACACAATAAATTGTAATCTTCTCTGGAAAATCTTCATTCCATCACTATTCACGAGATACTCTTAACTGGGTGCGTCTTCTGGTTGTAATTATGCAAATTTCACGCACTTTGCTCATTACTTCGGCAATTTGGTTAACGGGGCGATCGGGCCTTATTGAATATTGGCACGGTTTAATGAATCGCGCAACTTCAAGTATAAAAAGTTCTCATCATAAAAAGTTTTATGAAGGATCAAAAACAGTAAGGGGAGGAAAAAGAAATTTAATGGCTGACGGCTGCTGTTACTACTTCGTTAAGGCAATGTTGAGAAATTGATATGAAGTGTAAAACTTCTCATGAGAAAATAAAAACTTCTAAAAAGAGAAAAATGAAATCTGCTTCTATTAACATAATTTTCGTATCTGATTTTCATTATGCACTTTATCACTAAAGTCTTCAGACTTTTTCCTTTTTAATTTTATAAGTTAGAATTAATTTATTAAATAAACGTTTACAAACTTAAAAAGTACAGATTATTCCAACGAAAATTTTGCATGCGTGAAATACATTCCGTTGCGTTGTGCTGAAAATTCTCAATTATTATATTTACTAACTTTGAATGCTTTGATCAACTCACCTTTAGGTGCACAGATTCAAGGGAAAAATTATAATATCTGCATTTTGACATTGCAATAAGTACTTAGTGGAAAAAGGAATTTGACTTTTAAATGAGAATTTTTGAGCGAAATGAGACACAATGTTTTATAGGATTCCAGGTCTTTAAAGTAACTTATCTTCTATTGGAGGCACTCTGCGTAGTTTACAATAATCTTAGAATTGCCAAAGAGTTACAAGCTTAAAAGTCATAGTACTGCAGCTGCAGAAACGCATTTTACAAAATAGATTTTCTGTCTACTGTCCTAAAACCAAAAGTTCTACTTATTAGTTCGAACTCCTACTGAGCAAACAGTTCTTACTCATAGTGTAACCATCTCTTTCTAGTAATGTGGGTGATTTTATGATCTTCGATGCTCCTTTGATCTAATTACAATTCCAAGCAAAAATACCAGAAGCTATCCTTTTTGTCTTTCTTGAATCACCAAGTACAGAACTAAAACACCTAGAAGTGTTCTCAAAGTAAACTGCAAAACACTCAAACCTCTACAATTCAACCGATCTCTTCATTGTATCATTTGTTGAAGCAAACGTCTGGATCTGTATTATGGGTCTCACCAAAACAGTGTAAATTCAAAAATTTTTGGTTTGGACTCCCATGCCATCCAGTTACGTTACAGAACTGACTTACGTACATTCAAGGATACAAAGAACAAAAAACTTTCTCAAGCTACTGCATCTTGTAAAATGATCTTGTATTTGTTATTCATGGTCTTTTATTATTTCGTGACTTTTTCAGTCTGCCTATTTGCATCAATTAATGTTATTTTTGAAATTTAAAAAGAGATCCGAATTGATTTACTATTGCATCCTCGTGCTCAAATTAAAATATTAAAATGAAATCTTTTGAGTACTTAGTATTAAGAGTTACCTGGCTTTTAGAAGTTATTTATTTATTTATAAATGAGTTTTACTTTTTTAAGATGCGTTGTTTTCGAGTATAATATAACTGTACAAAATTTTCTGAAAGCAAAATTTAGTTTAAATTTTATTATTGCTTTGAAATCTTAAATCTTCTCCTTTCTTTTATTTTCATTGGTAATTAGTTTAGGTATTTGACTATCATACTGGTCATTGGTTTTAGGATTTCTTCTTGCTAAATTATAACAGGGACTGCAATAGAGTCTAAACTATTTTAGCTGTAGTACACGTTGCTAAAACTTCAGAAAAGAGAAATAATTGAAGACTTTGTAAGTAAAAACAAGGAAATTCTCACAAAACTTTACAAATTATTTCCGTCATTTTCCCTAATTTTCCTGAACTAACACTGTGTTTCTCCATCATCATAAATAGAAGAAGATTGACGTGTTTCATTCCTCCATTTGGGGTCGGTCATCTTAGGAACTTCGAGTTATCTTTTCAGCCAAGAATTGAATTCAAACCTTACTAACGTTACCGATGAACTATGCCGCTTGGTAAATGATATCAAGCTTTTTTTCAAAGAAGTAGTTTCATGAGACAAGGTGCAATCAAATTCTACGAGTTGATTTGAGCAAAATGTAATTAACTGATTGTGCTCTGTAAAAATCTGGTAACGCTAACATTTTGAGCTTGCATTCGAAAGACCTGGTTTTCATCAAAGCATTCCTAACTTTCCCTTAGTGGAATAGGTAGATATTGTGATAGAAATCTTCAAGAAATTGAATTTAAACATCTCATATCTCACTTTTACCCTAAATCATTTAAGATTTCTTTTCTTGACTGAAGCTTTGGACTCCATACATGGCTTTCCGTCAAAAAAGGGAATAAAACATGATAGTTGTCCTTTGTTTTTTACATTTAATTAATTTGAATCGTATCATTAGATAGCTCAAAACTCTGCAAATAGAGGTCGACTGACTGAAAGCTTCCAAAATTTTCAACCTTTCTGTTTATTTGATCTTTTTTTGCCAATCGGGTTTTTTGGGCTTTTTGGACTGTTCATGCTTTTTAGAAAATCAGACTTTCTTTTGTACTACTAAAATTTTAAAACTAATAGGTCTTTAACCAATTAGACTTTTTGAAATATTTGGGCTCTATAGTTCTACAGACAAATTACTCATAAATCTTTTGGGCGTTTGTATTTCTTCGGGAGAAGTGCCTCTTTTTAGTTGATTTGGCTTCTTAGATTTTATTAAATGTGGGATCCGACTCTTTTGAGCATATTGATCCAAACTGTATGTTTTTCGTGAAATAGAAATTTCTCTAGTCCCCCGAAACACATTAAATTCCAGACAATGATAAGTAGCCCAAGCTTGTGTAATTGATAGGGAAATTAATCACTCTAGAAGCGAAGATGCCCCAATAAACTAAATACTTCACTTCACCTAGTAATCTTCCGTTCTGTAGCTTCGAGTTCTCAAAGTGGCTCGTTCTCGAAAAGTTATGATGTCCTTAGTTTTTCATTCACACTTTTTTCAAGTTTATTTCAATTTTAAACTTCTGTTATATTTATTTCTCCTCGTTCCCTTAACATGAATCTTCCATAGCAAGGATAAATAAAATAAAAAATAAATTGGGTGTCTGTCGATTATTCTTTTCTTTTAGAACGCATTTCTTCTTCAAATACCATTTTAGAGTTTACTCGATATTATTTTCTTAGTACGTAGCAGCTGTTTAAAAAACATTGAAGTATTAAAATACCAAAATAACGAAGTTTGTGTTTAATACAAATAGCGTATAGACTTAGCTGTTTGGGAGATTAAAAATACTTTTCGTTCAGCACAGACAATGTGAACAACAGATAAAACCCGCTGAAAGATTTTCCAGCTGACAATGAGTTTCAATGGGACAATGTGGATTTTTGTCAAACATGATTTATTGTATTCATTCTGACAAATAAAAGATTTATTTGTAAATATCGTTGTTTTCTTTATTACATGAAAGCTTATTTTTACTTTAACTTCATCAGTCGGGTAATATTAATGAAAAAATTAATTAAGAAAATTAGATACAAGAAAATATCTTCTAGCTAGAATTGTGTTTAATTAGTACCTTTTATGTATATCTAACAAAAGTTTCTTGGATGTTCGTACATAATTTAACCAAAATACATGCCCTAATAACTCCAGAGTTAAATTGGAGCAAATAAGTATACTCTAATACTAACTATAGGGAAAGTTTCCTTACATTTTCCAATATAACATCGTCACAACGAGGAGGTACACCGCAATAAATTTTCACGAAATTAAGTGTGGTGCTTTAAAATCTTGTGTAATCTGTTAAATCTTTAGATTTTCTTCGTAATAACATGAAATCCCGAAGGCTTTAAACGTTTCTGTAAAGGACTTAAGTTGGAAAATCTACTTGAGAACCTTACGAACGAGTGTAATATTTCTTAAGATATATAAATTTTTTATTGTTACATTGAAATTGCTTGAAATTTCCATCAAAAGAATGTAATAAAACGTTTTATTACGGTTCATATTGCAGCATTTTACATTTCAGAAATAAAACTAAATCAAATTTAAAAACAAACAAATAAACCAATTTCGTCAACAGTTTTTAATAGAATATGGGAAAACTTTAAAACAACAAAATAACCGGAAATGTTATCAATCGTAATATATCCTTGTTTAGGGTTTATATTGTACCGAGAATATTAGTACATGTTGATGTACAAAAACTTGTTTACCGTTGGAAAAATATGCATTATGCGGCAATTAACTGTGGAATTTGCATACACATCGAAAATCAATGTTATTGTTTATGGTATAAAATAATCTTCGTTTATTTGATTCCGGATATTTACTATGTATTGTTTAATAACGAGTTATTTGAAATTTCATTTTGTCTTTTATGTATTCAAAATTATAGTTGCATTATGAATTTATCAGATGTCATCAATTATTCAAAATTATTATATTATTGGATATTATAAATATGAATATTTTATTTAACAGAACGTCTGTTGGGATAAAACATAATAAAAGTAAATTGTGTATTAACAAAGTTAATCAAAGTGCAATTTTCACTGTCTCATTACTTTATATAAATCTGCTCTTAAGTTTGCTGGAAGCAATTTATCTGGTGATTATCTCTAGATGGCCCGCTTATGAAGCAAATTTTATCTAGAATTGAAAAGAACATTAATTTCGTATGTTCAACAGAACTAATAGAATTATTAGATATCATCAGTAGTTTGAAAAAAAGATGATTAAAACGCGAATGTGCTATTATAGCAGACAATATATTGATAATAAATTGAGCTGTTCTTTAGATAATAATGAATGAAGACAACACCTTCCATATGATTCATTTTAATAATTATATTTACTGATAATAATATTAATTCAGAACTAGTGATCTGCTGGGCTAAGCCGTTCAACAAGTTTCTAACTATTCAAGTAGGTCAAAGAAAAAAATATTATCTCGAGACCCTTGTGGAAAGAGGCAATTAACTAGTTGATATCTTTGGCAGCAAGTTTGAAGCATTAATTGCGTTTTCAATAAATGTCTTAATTGACTGAAACTCTATAATAAAAATCAAACTCTGTTTGTGAAGGTTTCCGACGAATCCTATCCGCATAATATTTAATTCTTAATGAAAATTCATACAACTCCAAAATTGTTGCCGCCTCTTGAGTTAATGTGACATTCCTAGTCAGCAAATAACATTTTAGATTTTTGGAAAAATTTAATCTATTGTTCAAGGATTTTCAGGAGATAAGAGACTTAATGCAGGGACTGATTTACAAAAATGCGATAATTATGAGGAAGTTGCCAAAGGCGGCGTTGTGGAATGGCCAATAAGGCATTAAAAATCTTAGTGACAGTCCTACTTTTGGAACCTTCGAATTTTTGCAAATCATGAGCAATCGGCCTTGCTGACTCGATTGAAGAATGTCAGAATGTTTGATAGTGTTTTCACTTTTACTCAAAAATTTCTTAGCGGCTGTCATTCGTAGTGGTTTTACAGACAGAGGTTTAGATCGTATTCCATTTATAACGATTTTACAATTCCAAAAAAGTATCCTTCATGCAAAAAACCAACCTGACTCTTTCATGAGAGATCAAAATTTTGAAACTTGGATTTATGATGTTTGAACTACCACAGAGATTTAACTATTGATAACGATTAAAATCTTTTTGACATAGAGTACAAACAATCATGACGAATCATGTTCTGTCGGAACTTAAAGATGACTTGGTGACTTTTGTTCTAAATGTAAGCCTTTCTAGATAAAAAAGATAGCTTGCTAGAAGCATGACTTTCTTACCATTAGTTACAGCACAACCTAAATTCCTGTTTTGTTTATAGGCAATTATAAAGAATACAACTAAGTCTAGTAAAGTAAAAACCTGCTTCCCCAAAACTTCTATGATGACATCTGGTTTACCAGAAGAATCGTACTACAAAAAAATTAACATCTATTTTTCAAAACACCTTGGGCCAAATTTCCAAAGACTCTGGAAGGCATTTCTCAACTCCTTAATGACTCTGTTCTTGATTTCCAAAGGGGGTGGATGCCAGCACTTAAAACAAGAAGTTTTGATAACATCGGATTTCCCACAGCTGTAGCGAAATTGTCTGGCCTTTCACTTAGAACACGCAAAAGACATTTTATTGCGTTTTTAAGACTTCTTGTACTGTTTAGAAAACTCCAGGTAGTTATCGTCTGAACAGAAAACGCCACGTAAGCCAAACTAAGTTCTAAGTTGTTCTTTTCCATTGTGGTAATTAACTGAATAACGTTCCTGTATGGATGTTAAGTTAAGTCTTACCTCCTTCTCCAACAGAGAATTGTTTTTAGCTATTGTAGATAAGTTTACCTTTTGCTTTTTACGGCTTGGTAATTTTTCTTTACTCTAGTAAAGGATTTCTTGTCTGAATTGGCTACAGGAAACAAGTACCCTAGGACCGGTCCTGTATGAGTTCATCTATTTAGGAGAGAGATGCACTTGAAGGGAAGTAATAGGATCTGTGATTGGCAAAATTGGCTTTTTCAAAAATATTTTGAAACATCCTGGTGACTTGATGTATTAAAAAGTTGTTTTCCGCCTTACATTTGCAACACATCCTCTTGTCATTTTGGTACATATATTCATTCTAATCTTCTACATTTTCTCGGTTATACGGTGGATAAAATTAAAAATCGTTTGATAATCATGAGAATTAGGCTAGAATCTGAAAACCAAGGTTTCATCTTGTCCACCTCAATCAATGCATGAAGTCGCGAGGTATCATTGATATAAATATCTACCACAATTTCAAACAAAGAAATAAACACTTAAGAAAAGGTCATACGATAATTTACTTTCTACCCCTCAACTTCATACAATTGGGAATATTCGACTTTTAAACATTAGAAACGTGTGCAAGATCCCGAAGTATATAAACAGTGTCAATTTCATCTTCTGATCATTTTTCCAAAATATATTTTGGTTTTTTGATTTAACACCTAATATTCGTTCTGTACAGTCAAATATACACCAACCGTTTTTCGTTTTTGGCCGTCAATTATTTTATGCCAATCTTCTCACAGGGATTTATAAGTTTTTTATCTTTTTTCGTTTCCTCGGTATGAAATTTTTAAACGAGATTTGGACACTAGCAGCAAAACTACAAAAAAAGAACTTTAATCTTCGTGGAAAGAACGCTTGAGGACCCAAATAACACTGCTCCTATCTGCTTACTTCGATACTGGGCACAGTTTTTAGAGCTACTTTTCTGTCTGAAAGGAAGAGTAGCAATACCAGACATTTAGTAGATTGTATAGTGATCGTATTGCCATGTATTTAAGAATCATGAAAATGGGCCTCTGTGGAAATGAGAAAATCACTTTCAATATTCTATATCTATGATGTAAATCAAATAAATTCAACAGCAAAATTTGTATTTGTTAGTCGAACTTACATTACTTAAAGTGACAGAGTAAAGTGTGATATTTCGACCACTATGTTTAAGTAATCATGATTTGATGAATAAGTCTTTATTTTCCAGAAGCGTGTTTGTTTTTGATATTCATATTTCTGTTCTTTGTCAATAGCAGGTTGGCGAGGTGATTTAAATTCATCATCAAGCATGCAGTTATTTAAATGTTCATATATATTCTGAGGGTTTTAAACCATCAAGCGTCAATAGGTGTCTCTATCCTTCTCCAGCTAAATATGGCTAAAATTGTAATGAAATCGCTTATTTGACACTACCGTCTGAAAATTTTGTAGCTTAACCTACCAACAACTATTAAAGCACGTAGAAAGAAAAAATGTTTATATAACCTCGTAATCCAAATCTGATTAGAGATATGCAAAGTATTACGTGAGACGTTTGAAGAATATGACTCTTGGACGAGTATAAAAACTTTGTATACTCACATTATTTTTCTCTTGTATATTTATTTCTACAAAAAAGCCCAAGGAAAGACAGTTTCCAAGGAAACCAGTAAGTTGGGTAGTCAAAAAGAAATATAATTGTTGGATCTAGATGTATAGCCTAGTATGAGACAGGGAATATCTGGAACTTGATATCAAATTAACTCTAGATAAAGCTACGTCTTGCTACTACGAAGCAATGATTATGTATCGTATACGACGTGAAGCTGGATTTCTTCAAACAACAATGATCAACAAAATAATCTGATGACTATGTTGATTTGGTCATAGGGTGGTGATTTTATACTTTTAGATCATTACGTTATGAATAGAAAGTTGTTGGTCCAAATCGTCTCTCTAAAGCTGATTGATCAAAAAATTTGAATTTACTTGTGAATCTAAGCTTCACGCAAGAAACTTTGATAACCGTACAAAGGAAACCATAGTCTAATGGATTGTGATATTGCACTGTCAGTATTATGGATTAAAGATCAGTTAGCCGTGTCAGTGGTTTTGCTATTATAGTTTATTTATTATTATAATCTTCTAACGGAAAAGGTTCTAGAACTTGGCCGATTTTCAATTACCTAGCAGATCAATTAGATTGCTTGATTTAACGTCAACAGAACATCAGAGCACTGGATTTTTTTTGAATTCTTTAGTTTGAACTTGCTCACAGAACTTAAGTAGACACAAAGAAAATGGTGATGTTTAAAAGTCAGTTTCCGCCAGGGAAGACTTTAGTTTTATTGTTTGTAATCTTTACACATAGCTTCTGTAGAAGTTATCAGCTTTAAGAATCCTATCTTATAAAAGTAATTTAAGTATAACTAAAATGAGTAATGAAATGAGAAGAAGCAAAACGTGTGGCTATCTTTCAGAATTTTACTCGAAAACGACGCATCCTTTAAACACGCCATATTAAGTATAATTTCAAACACCTTGAAATTACTTAATTGTAAGTAGGGTAACAATTATAATTTTATTATTAAAGAAAGAGACGGTCAAATAGAAATCGCTAAACAGTAGACATCTATAACTAAGCCATGTGTTAAACATGTCTTTATTGTCGTATGTTTTTTTTGGGATGCCAAGTAACGAGGGATTTTAAATTAATTTTGAACTTTTTGTGTACCTATGTGGAAAGCACAAACATAAATATCACATCTGAAAAACCCCGATTCCATTAGCAGTTATATTTACTTTTTTGTTTTCCGCTGCATTCTGCATTAAAACTTCTGGAATGAGTACAAAAATAATAAACCATTCGAATGTAAATTAATAATACCAAATCATTCGTATTATTTAAATTGTTTTTTCGTTGAATTCTGTTAACTGTAAAAAATATTAATTACTACTTCCGGAAAATGAACTTCATTCTAATTAAATTAGTTAATTTTGTAAAGCAAATTAACATTTGCAAAAACCACTTTAATTACATTTACAGCTTGAAAATGGTGAGTATTATTATTTTTATTACTTTTTAACTGAGCTCTCTGGAAGCTTATTATGTTTAAAATTAGGTGGACCAAAAAGTCAGTTATTGAATTGCTGTACTGCTACTTATGCTTGAATTATCTAAAACATCATTTACTATTAAGTGCATATTTATTTAATGTTTCCAGAAAGTACTACTTCTACATTTTTCATAATATGCAGAAAAAAGTAAATAAGATAAAATTTTTAATGTCTACTTTTATTAGAAATTTCCCCTATAATCGGCGCTGAAAACGTTTGCAGAAGTAAAATACTGATGTATCACTCTTTCAATGCGGAATAGATGTATGTCGATTTTGCAAGTGTACCTCCTCCCCCATTAACGATAAGTAAGATCTAAGCGTAATGCTATGGTTCTTAGTAAAATTAAATTAAAAATTTATAAAATCTTTCTGGAAACTCTATGGGGTAACACACATAGCCGGTAAAAAAGCAATTAATTAAAATTCATCGATGCGAACAGAAGGAGAGACAGAAATAGTTTTTTTCATTTAGTTAAAATCTTTAATATGTACAATACGTCTCTGAATGTTTCCATAATTTGATACCAATAATAGGCATTTGCTTTCCTTCTCCTATTCGGAGAAGAAAATGTGGTTACACATTTACTGCTTTGGAATTCCCCAGATCAAAACTGTAAAATGCCATCTGCAAGGAAATAACACATTTTGCCTGGGCCATATGCACTCATCTTTTCGCTCACTTTTACAAGAAGTTTCTTCTGAAAACTAAATAAGTGCACAAAAGAGGAGAGGGGAGTTAATCGATGCCCGGAATTGCAATTGATGTTATTGGAATGTTTGAATGTTTGCGAATTTCTGTTGCTTCCCTGACCTGTCTGGTGTAATAGAAAGGTATGTGGCCTGATCTTATACATCACTTATGTTTAGTGATGCGTGTGTTACTCGAGCGACCAGTTTCTCCAATGTATGCTGAGCCATAGAAGCATGGTATAAGTTTATTGATGGGTCTGAAGACGATTTTGATTCTATGTTTCGAAAAAGTTTTTTCTATGTGACCCGTCACGTTAGGAATATATGACAGTGGAGACGGGTGCGGTTGTGTTCTACGAAATGGAAAAAAACGCGTTGCTTGATAACTCTTTTTAATGTCTTTTTTGTTATAACCACCGATTAGGTTATAGTCCCAAACATGTTCCAACTCTCTTTGGATCTTGTTAGGTTATGAAACGGAAATTGCTAGATGAACGAGTTGGTTAATCATAGATTTGTTTTGTGCCAGATGGTGATGGGTGTAGGTATGGAAATATCTCTTGGTGTGTGTGGGTTTAAAATAATACTCAATGGCCAATGCTGCCATTGGGTAGATGAGTAACTTCCACTTCCATGGTGAATTTGATATCTGGATGCTAGTTGTTCAGGTGGTCAGGGAATCAATCATTCGCGTATCAAAACTTTTTGCTTTTAAAGCAATTGCCCCAAAAAATCAGATGAAGATGTTCATAACTGCTGGTGACAGTAGCAAGCCTATAGCAATTCCCAAGACCTGTTAGTAGAATTCACCACGGAACAGAAAATAGGTCAAGCATTCTTGATTAATTGACTAAAAAACTCCTGGTTTCAAGGTGGGTTCGGATATCAGCTGAACAAAATGTGAGAGGAGTACACAATGTGTGAAAAAAGTTTTTCTAGTATAGCTCTTCAGGATATCAGCGCTGGCAGATCTTGAGGCTCAGTATACATTGGAGAAACTGATCGCTCGATTAATACACTCGTTACTGAATATACTAAGGTTAGGCCACACGTCTACATGTACTGCTTTGCCTCTAGCGTGGTTCACAAGTCGAGTTATCTTGCTCTTTAGTCTTTAAGCATAATCCTGACATCATTCCCACCTTTTTAATAAAAATTTGATTCTGTCTCATATTAAAGCGCTAAAAACCAATACCATTAACAAAAGCTACAACAATGCAGCCTTCTAGCCGACGACGCTTTATTTCTACAAAAGTTTCGTGCACTTAAACAACCGTAAGGACCCACTGGACCAATAGTTACCTGTATTATACAGACAGTTGTTTACACATAAAGTTGATGTTCTTCTTTTGATTATAAGTCTCCGCTGTAGTCATAGCAGTAGCACTATTATATGAGACTTTTGGGCTTAGCAAATAGGCTTTACAGATCCTTTTTTACAAACTTCTCCTGTACACATTATCTTTTGACGGTCTTGACATTTGCACTTAGAACCGCCTTGAAGAGTTAACGACTATCACAGATATTGGTGTGGAAGATAAAGAGTACAAGGGTGGTCTGAAAAGTTTCCGACCTAACAAAGATACAAGCCATTTTTTCTGAAAATTTTTTTTATTTTTCAACATAGTCTCCTTGTAACTCTACACACTTCTCCCAGCGATGCTCCCATCTCTGTAACCCGTCCAAATAGTACTCGGCATTTTTCTCTGCAAAATAATTGTTCACGAAGGTGATTGCCTCTTCATTTGACGAAAATCTTTGTCCTCCGAGCGCAATTTTTAGATGAGGGAACAAAAAGAAGTCGCTTGGGGCTAGATCTGGTGAGTAAGGCGGATGGTCAAGCAGTTCAAACCGTAATTCGTGGATTTTTGCCATGACAACCGCTGAGGTGTGAGACGGTGCGTTGTCTTGGTGAAACAGGATTTTCTTTTTCTGCAAATGTGGCCGTTTTTTCGCAAGTTCTGCCTTCAGCTTGTCAAGTAATGATGCATGGTATGCTCCTGTAATGGTTTCTCCTTTTTGAAAATAATCGATTAAAATAACTCCATGACTATCCCAAAAAACAGTCGCCATCACTTTCCCAGCCGGAAAAACAGTTTTTCCTTTTTTCGGAGCCGGTTCCCCCTTTGCAGTCCACTGTTTGGACTGTATTTTTGTTTCGGGCGTATAATGGTGTATCCAAGTTTCATCTACAGTAATTAATCGGCGCCAAAACTCGGATTTATTTCGCCTAAACTGCGCCAAAAGAGCGTTGGAAATATTCATTCGAACACGTTTTTGGTCTAACGTGAGCAAACGCGGCACCCAACGCGCGGACAGCTTTCTCATGCCTAAATGTTAATTTAATATGTGACAAACACGTTCTTTTGACATGTTCATAACCTCTGCTATCTCTCTCACTTTAATTCGGCGGTCGTCTAGCACCATTTGGTGAACTTTGGCGATGTTTTCGTCGGTAGTTGCAGTTTTTGGGCGTCCCGAACGTTCATCGTCTCCCAAGCTCTTACGGCCACGTTTAAATTCAGCAGCCCAAAATTTCACTGTGGTAAATGATGGTGCAGAGTCCCCATACACAGAATCCAACTCATCTTTTATTTGCGAAGGCGTATTGCCTTTCAAAAACAAATATTTAATGACAGCTCGATACTCGATTTTGTCCATTTTCACAAAAAAACCACATTAACTCACTCAAACGACTGTTACATAAAAACTGCGCGTCCAAAATGGCTGAAACTTTGGTGAGTAACTGTCAACAGATGAACAACGAAATTCAGTAGCTTTTATTTACGAGTGCTGCCATCTTCACGTTGAGGTCGGAAACTTTTCAGACCACCTTCGTATATACAACGATTTCCATATCCCACCCTTGCAGTAAGCCTCTTCGTTGGGTCTTTAAAAAGTTAACGGCTATCACAGATGTCAGCGTACATTATTTTTTAAAATTGTCACTATACTCAAACGGGAATCATACTCGCGTTCGGTAAAATGAGCGTCATTGCCACTCAGTCACCCGCTCTCTGTGATTCTAGTTACCCTAACAACATCGTTTTACTCTCAGTCTATCTATAAATTGTTTTACCGATATTCGTACTTCAGTCCTGCTTTTCTAACCATTTTCACATTCGCAGTATTCAAACCATTAGAATAAGGCAGAATTTTGTAGAAGAAGAGCTCTGAAGAAGATCAAAAGCAGGTCTCACGCTTTAATCTGTAAATGTAGAAATTCAAAAAATATTCGATGTAAATAATTTAGGAAAACTGAATTTTACTTGGAACTGACGCATTCAATGATGAAAACTCAAAAGGAGCATTTCTGATAAATTAAATGCAAAAGAATAAAAATTCTAATTAATCTTGTACATCTTGAAAACTATTTCATCAACGAGCTCTCCATACTTAGATTTATTGATTGTTCTTGAAAATATAAGATTTTTGCATTTGTTGACTTTGTGCCAATGGTGTTATAAAAGGAATTAACTTGAATGGATCATCTTGTATAATAATATTTGAAAAATGAAGCGTCAAAATTGTTGACACCAACAAGTGGGTGGTCAAGAGCTCGAGAACGTACTTCTATTTGTAAATAATCACATTTAATCTTTTTAAAAGGATTTTTTCTTTTTTTCCCTAAATGTATATAAAATTGGATCATTCTATTTTTGGAATAAAACTTTAATTTAATTGAAGTTTTAAAACTTGTAAGATAAGATCAGAATGAAAGCCTTTTAGTAGAAAAAACAATATCGACCTGATTTCTGATATTTAGGATGGGAAAAAAGAAGGAAAATTTCGAAGCAATAAAAGAGCGACAAGAAGTTTCCGAACACTTAAGCCGAACAAGTAATAAAAAATCAATTTAGAGTAAAGCAAACCGAAGATTCTTTTCCAACTTCTAATACATCTAATAGCTTTATTTCTATATCATTTTATCTTTAACAAAACGATATCGAGATTTACACAAGTGCATGCAAGAATTACGGCAATAATTTATTATTGTACGTAATTACATCTACATAAATAATCTCATTATTTTCATAACTAATATGTATAAAATCATTTTCGCAATGAATTTTTCTTACATCACAATAATAATTTACGGTAAGTTAACTCATCACGGTTTAGTAAAAATAAATTGAAATTTTCTGCTTGAACAGTGGAAGTTGAAAAGGTGGGGATACACAGTTAGAGGGGTGAAATATACGCAAATGTGCTTGTGTAAAAGCCGTCAATACTTTTAGATCAAATTACTTCTTCCATTCAGCTTAAAAGTGAAATGAAGTAAAAGTTTTATGAATACACAAAATGTTAATGGAGTTTCTTGTTTCAGCTTCTTAATACCAAATTAATTTAGAGTATTTGAGTAACGATTCAATTTTGTAGGATAATTAGAAAGTATCAGAAATTTTTCAACTTCGACGGCTAACGTCAACGATTTTAATTAGTAACATTTCATTTATTTTTAATTTAAAATTCTTATAAAGAGTGAGAAATTAAAAACTTACCGGAACGCCTCCAACACCAATGACGTACAATAGTTGAGTCATGAAGAGGGCAGCTAACAAATTCATCAGTGTTGTTCCAGAAAGGTTACGAAGGTCCGAAAATAAACTGCAATAAAAGAAAATATCATAGAATATAAGTCCAACATAAATGTATGTGTAATACTATAATAATGAAACATCTTCGAGAAGCTACCTTAAGAAAAAGTATAAAGACAAAGTGAGGTACCTTAAATCGATTTAATAAAAGACACTACGATGGACAAATGCAATTAATGACGAACTTAGTCGTACGCTAACAGAAATTTAATTAACTTTTTTGTATGCCTTATGTCTGTAGGAAAAATTATATCTATGCTTTTAATGCGATTTGTAACTTTTTAATTTCGGTAATGGAGGTATGATGAAGTTGTAATTTTTTAAAACATAATATCCAAATGAGATTTTAATATTCGTTTAGGGAAATGGGTATGGTAGAAGTAAAAACGTAACCTTTTGTGAATTTAGCTGTAAACATTAATTATATTTGCCTACAGTATGGTTGTCAGTTTGCTTATATACTGTTAGCGTAAATTAGTTTTGAAGTGTTGAGACATATCATTACCCTTAATTAATTATAATACTTAACAATATACGTAATTAAATGCAATCTAAAACGAGCTTTCTTAGAAAATGAACGAAAAGGAAAATTTATTTAAATTCAGCAACATCTAAGCATGTAACCCTGTCCTATTATAAATACAGTGTGAGCTATCTAACTTAGAACCGTAACGGTTCCTTGAAAACTGGAGACATAGTTCCGGTTGTGACGGATCAAGCCTAATTCCATTAAGACCAAGATTCTTTTCTTCTGTCATTTCAATCAATTCAAAAAGGCAAGATTCAATCAAATCGACGTCAACTCAAATTTCTGTTGCACTCAGGTCAACCTCTCTATGCTGACGGCTTTTGAAATCTAGCTGGAGCTTTAACCCAATTGGAGATATGGTTATGTTTCGTAAGGGCATACCAGACTATCGCTATTGGGAGCTTATCTACACCTGGAAAACTTTTATCAATTCTTCTACTTTTTGAAAACACTTACCATATAACTCTTTTATCTGCAGGAGGATGTCCCATCTGGATCACAACTAGCCTTACGAAAATGTTTGCAATTTGGCAGAAAAGACATTTGTAAATATGCGAGCTAAACCGAGAAAATCCACTCGATAAACTAATATCATCAGTCATCAGGTCTCTTGCTTCCACGACCAAAATCAAAATCAGACCATAGAGAAATGTTTATGGTAATTCCGACCATCGTCACAAGCAATGTTTCCCTATAATCTTTACCAACTATAGCGAGCAATTTCTTTTGTCTGTGCAATTTTGGTAAAATGGAATTAATTTGGGCGCCATTTGCATTTTAAATAGTTTAGTTGACGCTCATAAAATATATAAATTTACAGAGTACGTTCCTGCTGAATGAATGAAGGTGATTTTCTGGAAGAAACGATGCATTTGATTAATACGATATCAGCTGATAGTTTCAAAAAGTTGACATGCAGCAGTGTTGCATAGACGGACGTCGTCGACTTGCCACCGGTCAGGGAATGGGGATAAACACGTTCGCCATACGCAGTCTGATCGTTAGCGCGTCAGTAAAAAAATAAATCTTTTTGAATTTGAATATTACTGTGCGCGAATGTATTATTTTTGTGTTCTAATTCTTTAAACGCTGTGCGCGCACTAGCGCACACCTTAGAGGGAACATTGGTCACAAGCCACCAAGCCCTCCTCTAGTACAGCAATTATCACTACAATGCTCTATAACCATACAATTTATGTATCTGTTCGAGCTTGCTTCTTGCTGTTGCAATCTTGTTTTGTTTTAAATATTAGGTAGTCCCATTCAAATAAGACTACACATTTATTTAAATATTTTAAAAACTACAAATGATAAACTCATGATATTTTATGTACTATATTGTCCACCGTTGTCGATCACCTTTTGCCATTTCTCAGGTATTATGGAAACACCTTGGTATAGGCCACGCCCCAAACCATCTTGCAAAACCTCATCAATCCTATTTTTGAGGACATCAAAGTTGGCATATCGAGTACCACTTAGACCAATCTTCAGATTGCTAAAACAGTTGAAATCACATGGCTGTAAGTCTGGCAAATATGGTGGCTGGATCCATGTTTCAATTTGGTTTTGATCAAGCCACTCACGCACCACATTGGCAATGTATGGACGCGCATCGTCATGTGCGAGAATGGGCTTCTTGACGTTGCGTACCGCCATCCAGTTTGGAATATTGCAAGCCAGAAAGTCTCGCGATCCTGTTTGAATGGGACTACCTAATACCTCTAGAAAGATTTGCTTTTCGTTTTTTCCACTTTTTGTTCTGCTGTGGTGGAAACTTGTTTGTATCTGATACACACAGAATAGCATAACATAACAACTTCAAAAAACAAAGTTTCTGAGGAATTGCTGCTAGACTGCGTTGTGCAAGCTGTTCTAAAACAAAACTCAATCAAAGGGCAGAAACTGGCGAGCATGTTCCTAACGTTTAAATCTCAAACTTCCCCACTCAACTGAATAGAGAGAAATTAATTCTGAGACGGCCTTTGTTGGCTTTTGGGATTTGATTTGATTTGATAATTGGTTGAGTTAGAAATTTTTCTGGTGTTGGTTATCAAATCAAATTAATTATTATTTTTCAGTATGGTTCAAGAGTTTCAGCACTTTAACCGTTCGGATTTTTATATCCTTAATCTATGTTTTCCTCTGGAAAATTTATCTTGAGTTTACCAGTCACACTTTACTGCTCATTGTGTTAATATTTCCGATCTAAGAATATTTTTTTGTTTTTTTACGAATGCCTTATAATGGCAAATCGGGTGAAAGATTATACCAGTCATCTGAGATTCTATCTTTTGTGTTATATGATTTTGAGTGCTGTTACAGGAAGTACCGTCCACGAAGACTTCAGAGTGATTTGGTTCGGGGTTCTCGATCAGTATAGTATACGAGGGTCTTTGAAAAGTTCGTACAAAAATAAAAACTACTTAATTGTTTGGGGTAAACCTTTTTTATTTTTCAACATAGTCTCCTTTTAGGCTTATACACTTCGTCCAACGCTGCTCTAGTTTGTTGATTCCTTCTGAATAATAGAATTTGTCCAAGTCTGAAAAATAGCCATTCGTTTCTGCAATCACCTCCTCGTTTGAATAAAATCTTTTTCCCGCCAGATATTTCTTCAAATTAGGAAACAAATAGTAGTCCGAGGGAGCCAAGTCTGGAGAATAGCGGGGATGTGAAACGAGTTGGAACCCTATTTCCATTAATTTTGCGACCACAACTGCTGAGGCGTGAGCTGGTACGTTGTCGTGATGGAAAAGGACTTTTTTGTGGGCCAATCGTGGGCGTTTTTCTTGCAGCTCGGTTTTCAAACGGTCCAATAACGATGAATAATATGCACCTGTAATAGTTTTACCCTTTTCCAGATAGTCGATGAGGATTATTCCTTGCCAACAGAGCGTCCAGAACGTTCAGCGTCACTTGTGCCCATATGGCCACTCCGAAAATTTTGAAACCACTTTTAAACTGTTCTAATCGAAGGTGCAGAGTCACCATAATGTTTATCAAGCTTCTCTTTAGTCTCCTGAGGCGTTTTGCCTTTCATAAAGTAGTGTTTAATCAACACAGGAAATTCTTTCTCGTCCATTTTTTGAAAATCACTCGACTTCCTCGATTCAAACGAATGCCAAACACAAAGAAATAGACCGATCTGGCTGAAACTTCGTGTGTGTTCTTCCAAGAGATGCGACTAACTAAACATAACCTCGATATGCGCCAGTAGTGCCATCTCTCTGACTTTGCACGGACTTTTCAAACGACCCTCGTACAGTTGCTTACTGATCAGCTATTCCATACTTCATGTTTGTTTTTCCCTTGCTTTGTTCTACTGAATTCTTATAGTTTTTATTTAATACCATTTAAAAATAAAAAAATACAATTTTATATCTCTGAGGACCATTAAAATCCAATTGTATCAGAAACAAGTAGAAGTTTCATTTGGGAAATCCACATCTATGGTATATTCTAATAGTAAAACAAAAAACAGCGGTAATGTCGTTGATTACATTCTCTGGCATCATTATTTATGTATAGAGATATTTGGTTTAAAGAAATTTAGAAACGTTTGTGATTCTTTTAAACCACTGCTGATAAATAGTACTATCTAATGCAATTTTTTAAGAAAATATAGCTCAATACAGTGAATCCTTGAGAATTTAAAATAATTAGAAATCGCTTGCAAGTAGTTCTAGAAAACATGAGTAACAGGGAAACTATATGCTTGTCAATTATTTTAATGTTAGTCAAAAATATCTGAACTAATTTTTGGGAAGTAAACTTTTTACTATTTGGTTCTACTTGCAATAAATTAACAATATTTAATGTACCTCGGGGATATTTAAAAAATACGAATCTTTGGTTTTTACTTAGGATTATAATTACTTATATGAGTAAAAGATAATAATAAATAAAAGGCAAGCATTATTATTCAGAATTTTTATTTCAGCAAATTCATATCTGGCTTATGTTTAACATTAAAAACTTCAATTTAAATACAACATACATGTCTCTACCTGTGTCTAAATAAACATCAAAAACTTGAAAAAATTAATGATGTAATTTATCGATTTTAACAACCAGTATAAGAAGTAGCACAAAATTAATTAACAGTAGACAGATTAGGTACTATGGAAACATAATTTAAAAGATAATCTTGTTTCTTGTAAACATAAACAAGAAACTGAACTGTAGTAGATTAATTTAGTAGTATCATTTTAGCTAACAAGATTAAGCATCAGTAAACATTCGTAATTTAATTAAGCAGAAACCAACATAAACCAGGATAAATAATTTAAATAACTTAATGCACAAAATAAAAAAAGAAAAGCTGATTGACGCAACTGTGCAAAATGCCTTTTTTAAATGTTTTCACCTAAAGGGTCTTGGTAAGTGAACACTGCACTATGAAGAGTAGACAGCGAGAAGGATGCCCAAATCCTCGAAATACGCCGACAATAATTCCAATAAAGAAGTAATAATTTGAAGTAATTCCAACCACCTTTAGGGGTTGTTAACCTACACATCCATTAACAGCAATTTTTCCTGGTTAGGAGCGTCGAGAACCAGGAAATAGGATTTATTCCAGAATTAATACAGAAGGAATTAAAGTAACGAATTGTGAGTATTGGAAATAAATATCGGGAACAACCGGAAAGACACCACTTACGCTACAAAGGATATAACTTCTTTGAAATCAATTAAATAAATCAAATTCACTTTAATACCTCATGCGAGCGAAATCCGTATAAATGTCAAGATGGCTTCCCAACTAGTAAATAGAAAACCAACCCGAAGACAAAAGATAAACAACGCCGATTTCAAAAATAATTGCATTGCACATGGAATGGAATTTCAGGATATCGAGAATCTAAGAGGTAATACGAAAAATATGAGAATAAAGGAATTGTAGGGAATAAACTTAAAAAGTTTTTTAATTATATATTAATCAAATTGTTCCAAATTTTGTTACTACTCTTTATCAATTTAGGTAAAAACAACTTTTGGGGCGCATTCAGAAGTATCAGTTTTATTAGGCCTAAAATCTTGTTTTATATTATAATAGTAGTGTGATCTTTGTTCAAATTACTGGCTAACTATATGTATCTACTTTTAGTATCAACCTTGCAAGCAAGGTCCAAAGTTGTAATTCCACGGTTTGGTTGCAAATATTGATCTAAATCTAAGTTAAGAATGCTCAAGTTTAGCTATATTATAAAGTCATGGATAGACACCAATTAGTTGGCAGAAATTAACTTGGAAATCGTTAAGTTAACGCGTTATTAATTAATCACCACCGGATTGAACGCTATTAATATGTATTTACTATGTAAGTGAATATTAATAGCTGGTTGACATTCCTAATTCCAAATATGATTAAGGCTGGTTTGTCTTAGGTATTATTTGGCGATCAGCGCAGTAGTGAGCTAGTTGCTTTATTGTTAACTAATTAATTTCTGTATCACCACCTAATCAAAAGCACCACCGCTGCGCCGCTGTGAATTCCATTTTCAACTACAATTTAAGAATTCAAATATCAAGCTTAATAATAATTGAAGCTATTAGTGATCAAAATCCGTTAACACACTTTTTTCTTAAACAGAGGTATTTGCTTAGATGAAGATGTTAACTCATTTTCTGTATGTTAATGAAGACTTTAGTTTATATATGCCTCCAACTGCCTTAGATAAAGTAATCAAGATTTGTCAAAGTCGTTCGGAGCAAGAAGGAATTAATTACTAGAATTTCTACAAAAGTGTGTTAACTATAGAATTAACACTTTCTTGTATTATGTGCAAGTGCAGGTAAGAAATGTTTCCTACATCTGACTCTCAATGCGTTAATGGAGATACCAGAGATTTTGTAGTTAAAAGAATAGACTTTATCTTTTAATTTTAATAAAAACAACCTGGAAATTAGGAAAAATAAAATTTTAAGCCCCTAACTAACTTAAGAAAAAATGAAGTATCAAGGTTTAAAAGATTTAAAGATTTAAAATCATTGTTTTTTACTCTTTTTTTACTAAAAGTAGGCTGATAGAGTCTCTTGAAATAGAAATTAATTAGAGAAGCAGTAAAATTGCGTCTGATCTTGACATTGACAAGCCTAAAACTATTCTTTTGGGAAAGGAAACTTGTGAAGGTTAATAAACTTTAGAAGGAAATCACATCAAGTGTGCAAAAAAGCATTTCTTCACTTACTCAATATTGGCATCAAAATGCTTGATTAAGGAATAAGAATAAAAATCGTTTATAAAAATATTAACTGCGTTTCATATAACTATTAGATATAGGAACGTTTTTGTATCCAAATTTAATCTTGGTTTTGGGTCTCCAAAAATTGATGCTTGCAAGACTTGTGACTTCAAAGAAGAATGATTGGAATTTGCCTCGCGAAGATGCTATTATCTGTATAAATTTTGATATGCAACAAATATGACCTTTGGCAAAGTTTTCTACAATCATGACTATTTATTTATCTTTGGCAGGTTTAGTCATACAATCTAGGAATACATTGTGTAGCAAAAAACGATAGTTTGGTAGAGGATTTTGTTTTCATCTGTGGACTGAAGATAAATGGGTAAAGGACAAGAAGAAATCGGAAGCAGGATTTTATCACTTTTGCAATACATAAAAGCTGAGAACGAGTTCCTGGTTGTCTGGCGTGACTCAGCTAGTAGACAAATAAAAATTATTATATTATTTGTCTATGGCATTATATTCTATACAGAAAAATGTTCAAAACGGTTGAACACAAGTTTCCCAAAACGGGACCTAGTTTTATGAATATTGACAGAATCTAAAAGAGTTTCTTCATAAATTAAATTTGATTGACAAAAAAAAAAAACAATAAAGGTGAAAAAGTTAAGAAAAATACGATGAATTAGAATGGATGAGTTTGGTAAAACAAAATATCGGTCTAAACTTTGCAAAATCACGTCCAATAGCAGCAAAAAAAGTTTGATAATTCGATATTCAGGAGAAACTGCCTTACATACCAAAAAATCTTGTTTTTTATATTTATCGTTCAATGTTTTTCTACCGTTCAATAAAGAAATAATACTTTCTTGTTGTTTGGTTATTTCAAATAAAAGTAAAAAACTTGTGCATAAAGATGTTAATTCAAATTGTTGGTAAAAATATATAAAAATTCAAAAAAGTTAAAAAAGCTCCAAGTAATTCGCTAATTAGTTAATTAAAGATAGTTAGCTGATTCTGTGTAGTTCTAGTTGGTTATTTAAGAACAAACCAGTTACATATTTGGCATTTCTTTTTGAAACTTTGTTATCAATATCACTTTTAATATTAGTAATAGATTTTTCTAAAATTTAAAAAGACAAAAATGAAAATTTGGCGATCCTTAATGCATAGCCTCTTTCAGACGAATATCGTATGCATACGCAAATATGCAAAGTATCATCTGTACTGCGTCCTAGAAGGAATGGCTCTGCATTAAGATAAGTCTTAAACGGTTATATTTTGACCTTGCTATAGCTCTACTGTGGTTGACCTGTCTCTTGCGTACTCGTGAGAATAATATTATTTTAACTGCGTAGCAAAAGATGGGGCCCATCTAAATCCTTCTCTTCAGAACAATCAGAAGACTGACATGTTGTTTCCAGCCGCAGGACAAGAAAAAGAGAAAAAGCCCCGAATCTTCTAGTAATAAATGGAATTTTGCGATTTCTCGGATATGGGCAACGCGAAAGACTTTTGCAAAGTTAAAAATGGTAAATAAATAAAAACTATTTGTAAATAGTAAACGAAAGGTCTTTGACGTAAAGGTAAATCAAATCATCCACAATAGTTAATGTCAAACTTTTGCGATCAGAAGGCAAGGGAAACTACTCAGCACCTCTTTTTATTTATATTGGCATTTGGTACAATCCCTACCTGAAAAGACACAGGCAGTGTTTTACTCTTTTTTCACAAAATTGTTTGTCCTTCCTTCTTTCAAATATTTTCGAAATTAACAATTTGGACATAGTGGCAAAAATGTGCGTTTGAGAAAAATCAAACTATATCAATGAAGCTTGTGAACACCCAAATCAAGATCCTGAAGAGAATATAGAGTAACACAATTTTATGTTTTTGCCAAAATTTTAACAAACGACAACGACTCAAAGACAATTAGGGCAAACACAACGACGCTGTCAGAAAGTATCCGGCATGGTGGTAATCAGCATTCAAAACCGCATCATCAGATACAGTTTCTGTACTATCCCTTTTCAGTCATCAATCTGACTGTCACGTGTCGCTTTCTATATTTCCATCGTTGTCTACATTAAACTCTTTCAAAAATCGCTAATGTGGAAACTTTAACAAGAGCAAAGATTGGCCCAAGAGAAAACGGCTTTTCTTTCCTTTTATTTCTCTTGTTTTAGGTGTTCATTTGTACAAGTTTTCTCAAATTATCTACTTATAAACTTAAAATCGAAAATCAGCTAATATCCACTAAAAAATTATTGCTAACAAAATGTGACAAACATTTGCGTTAATAGATCAGAAATAAGCTACGCAAAGGTTGCACATGTTCTTATCAATAAAGGACTGGGCTATCATAGACAGTCTGGTCTACCTTACAAAATCAGAACGCTCTTTGTGATTCCACAGTAAATGCCGGACCTGAGAAATCTGACTAATAAAGGGTTTTCCAATAAGAGGTGTTATTTTGAATAGCCCGCTATTTCGGTAGATGTCACTTTTGAAGCTATCATTTTTTGACATTTGACAAGTAGAAACTACGCCATTAATAAATATGGAACGATACACGCTTCAACAACGCATTGAAATTATTAAAATTCACTATAAAAATGGTGAAAATTTGGCAGAGACGGTTCGTAAAACTCGAACATTTTTGGGTCACCGTGAAGCACCTTGTCGGACCGCAATACAGAAATTGGTGAAAAAATTCGAGCTCTTGGGACAAGTTAGTGATGTGAAGAATAAAACCCGTGCACGTCGCTCAAGAACAGCCGAGAATATTGCTGTTGTAGCCGAAAGTGTTAAAGAAAACCCAGGTTTGTCCATTCCTCGTCGTTCTTTGGAATTAGCCATTCCACAAACGTCATTACACCGTATTTTGCATAAAGATTTGGGTCTTAAGGCTTATAAAGTCCAGTTAACACAAGAACTCAAGCCGGCCGATCATCAACAACGTCGTGTCTTTGCTGATTGGGTCGTTGAAATGCATGAAAATGATCCAGAATTCCATCGAAAAATCATCTTGAGTGATGAGGCCCATTTCCACCTCGGTGGCTTCGTCAACAAGCAAAATTGTCGGATCTGGGGCTCAGAAAATCCAAGAGTTATTGTTGAAAAGTCTCTCTATCCTCAACGTGTGACTGTTTGGTGCGGTTTATGGTCCGGCGGAGTCATTGGACCTTACTTTTTCGAAAATGAGGCTGGAGCAACAGTTACGGTGACTGGATTGCGCTATCGAGAGATGATTAACGATTTTTTATGGCCGGAATTGGATGGTATTGATCTGGACAACGTTTACTTTCAACAAGACGGCGCTACGTGCCACACAAGCAACGAAACCATTGATCTTTTACGGAAAAAGTTTCCGGACCGTGTTATCTCTCGAAGAGGTGATCACAATTGGCCACCGAGATCTTGTGATTTAACACCTTGCGACTTCTTTCTTTGGGGCCACGTGAAAGAGAAGGTCTACGCCAACAGCCCAGCGTCGATTCAAGACCTCAAAGATGGAATTCGTGAGGCTATCGAGGACATAGGGCAGCCACTTTGCGATTTGGTTATGGAAAATTTCATGAAAAGGATATTGTCCTGTAAGCGTGGTCGTGGTGGTCATTTGCCTGATGTTATTTTCCACTATTAACGGCATACCTTCCTCTTTATAATGAAATAAACATCCGATCATTTATATTAAAAAATGGCACTTTTCTTTGAATATCAAAATAACACCTCTTATTGGAAAACCCTTTATTTTGCTTTATTTCAGCTTGCTTCTCTCTTATAAATAAATAAATGCGTAGAATTTCTTTAGTTTTGGTTTCTGAGTTAGCTAACATTTCCCGATGCCTTTTAATCAAAAGAGTTTTTATATTCATTTGTTTACTTTTGGTCATGTCATTTTATTTCGCCGACAATAAAATTACTACAACTGTACTTGCTATTAACATACCAAATAAACTAAAGCAAAAATTTGTCCAAATAGAATTGGGTTAGTAACTAGTTTAGTTTAAATAATTGCCTCATCTTCTGTTAATTGCACCTAAATTGTTATAGCTCCAACCAAAATTAACTTTCGTCCTCGTAAACCTAACTTAAACTTTTGCGGTTTTTGTAACTACTGAAACTAAAACTAAGTTTACGAGATAAGTCTCCGTAGTTGTTTTATTTTTATTATTACTTAAAGAGAGTGTCTAGTTGGAAATTTATTCTTTAATTTAAAACGTACAGGAACACGATAATTTTTGATAATTAAGTAGTTTTATAATTAATAATTCTGTTATTATCTATCTTAATATTCCGTTAACAGCAAAACTCTATTCCTGTTAATTTACAAAAACTTCCGGAATTCGTTTTGGGTATAACTATATATACATCTGAAATTGGCATGACAAGCGCTTTGTTACTAAATTTCTCGAAGTGTAACAGTTTAGAAACATGCCAATACTGTTTCAGAACAAGATTTACTATCAAGAGATAAGAGATAGTTAAATTCGAGATATATAGTGTAGTTGGAAACGGTTCGGTTAAAATAATAAATGATACCGTCTGCGCCTGCTAATATTCAATTTTAGAAACGGTCTGATCGTGTTGCTTTACATTCTGAAAAGTTAACTTCTGAAAATGGACTCCATTCAGATCTCAAAAAAGCTGTAAAGGATTAAAAAGTTTTTTTAGTAAATGAAATACTTAAAAATTATTTTGCTATTTATCAAAAAAATTATTTTTATGTCATTGAAAAAAAACTTATTACCAATATTAGTAATAAAATAATGTACAATAATGTAATAGAAATGATAAACAATAAAACTGCTGTAAAGATAAACTCAATAGAAAAAGAAATGTTTTGCATGTTCTGTTATTTACACACATCGAAAAACAAAAATATTCCATATTTAAAAAAAATCATTAGTGGCAGTAAAGGTGAAAGGATTATCTAGTAGTTATTTATGTCAATAACAAATAATTGATTAGACATCCACAAAAGAGATTTCTAAATTAAGTATAATTGGTGCTAGAAATCCCAGTTTGTGTTACGCGATCGTCTGATAAATTGCCCATTTTTTCCTACAGACTTTTTTGCCTAGACTGGGGTATAACTAGCTTTAGGGATCGCGTGAGCATAAAGATTGCTTTAAAAGGTTTTTTTCTTCTCTCTGGAAAAAATTCTCCCACAATACAAGGTTTTCTGAATTTTCATCACTTTGTTGAGTAATACTGATGTATTACTTCAAGAGCTTACATAAGATAGACACAGACTAATGTTAGCTTCGTTGGTATTGCAACTTAGCGTAGCGTGTTGTTGATCAAACACTACCTGAAATGCTGGTTTTTCAACGATATGAACTGAATAACTTATTTTTGTTCACATAATGTATTTATAACTTTAATCACGTAATTACTGTTTAGTATGTAATACACTTGTTAAATTATAAAATAACATTAATGGATCGAAACATAATATTATGTAAAACCTGTAACAAATAAAGCGTGGAAACAAACATTTACTTCTATTTTGTTTCTGTTTCATAAATGATAATGAACCACCACAAAAATGTGATGGAGGAAAATGAGCAATTTCCTGAAATCTAATGACAAGTACAGCCACACATACTTGTCATTAGCATGAACGTATCTCTTTTGCCGTATTTTCACATATTTTCATGCAAACTTGCCTTGCCTCATGCACGTGATATACACATTTCCAAATATTCGCCTTTTATTCTCTATAAAATTTTTTTGCGGCAAAATTATTATCTTTGTAGCATACAGAATTGGCATGAAAAAAGCCTTACACAAATCTACACGAGACGATTAAACAAATAGAAATCAACTTTTAAAATAAAATTATCTATTCAAAAACGGCTAATAGTTTTGCAACGTTTTTATCCTCTAATCCTTTTGCTCTCCTTCTCCTCTAGCTAAGAGAAAATAATAATTTCATTAGGACTTTGTGTTTATTGGATCCGCATTTTGGGGGGATGGTTTGAGACTGTTTTGGTTGGCTCTTTGAAGGTAGTTCTACTTTTCCCTTTCCAATACTACTTTGGGTCTGTTTATCTCTATATATTTATCTATGGTGTGTGAATACCCACACTTGATTTTTATTTTATTTCTACTTTGCTATCTGCTTTTTTATATTGTTCTCTTTTATTTCGTTCTTCTTTAAAGGCAGATCCAATGCGTCTCTACTTTCTATAGTCTTTTTGTGACTTTTTAATCAAATTGTTCGCGGGTTTGCTTGATTACAGGCAAGTTAGTTCTTTACAACTGGAGAACCGCCCTAATATAACTGAAATTGCAATACTTGATTGGTTTGCAGAATCTTTATGTTGGTCACTTGACTTTGTGATCTACACAATTAACTTTTCTTCTTAGGTATCAAAAAAGCTTGTCCTATCTTTTGTGTTTATTCCATTTTTGAGTTGGGTTTTTATAGTGAGGATTGCTATGGGTTTTCGGGGTTTATAAATGGTAACACTCATCAGATTTCAGTGATGATCAAGACTGATATAGCTAGTCTTACCTTTAGAAGTTTGCTGCTACTGATGTATATCAGTACGTTATTATTAATAATAATCTTGTTTTTCTTCTTCTTCTTTTTCTTCTTCTGTTCCTTAAAGCCTTTTCAAGCGTTGGCGTGGGGTTCTAGTTCCTTTTTAATCTATTCTTCCACGTTTTCATGTTTCTTGCCATAATTTCCAGTTGATCTGTAATCTTTTCTTTCTCTCTTTCATATTCTTCTGGTTGATTTAACCATTTTCTTCTAGGTCTTCCTCTCTTCTCGTTCTCTTTGATACTCCTATTTCCATCACATTCTTTGTTAATCTGTCTTGTTTCTTCCTGATCTTTTCCTCTATTGGTTCTTGGTTTGCAACTCTTCTTATTTCCTCACTTCTAGCTCTGTCCCATTTGTTTTTCCTTGCTACTGTCCTAAGGTGTTTAATCTCTATAGCATTTATTTTTGTCATCTGTCCAGTTTTCACTCGCACAGGTTATTGAGGGAATTACGACTGCGTTATGGACTTTCATCTTCACTTTCATGTTTCAAGTTCAGTATCAAACTTTTTTTTGATGATTAGTCATTATCTGCACACTCTTTTAGCAAATCTTAGAAAGACATACTCTAGGATTGCTTTTTTTTAGTAACTGAGTGTACGAATTCAAAGCATAAAAATATAAACAGATAAAAGTCCAGTTTGAGCTACGTCTGAAATTCTTTGATTATCATTTTTACACAGATGTTTAATGCAGTTGTTGTCTAATTCCCTTAGCTTAATATTTTAATCTTAAGCTTTAGTTGATGCTGAGTTTCCGCTTTCGAGTTATTGTAATACATTCTTTTGTTTATAAATGAGCCCAAAAACGTTTAGTCAGTCGTATATTTCCAAGTCTTTGAAATGGTCTGCGGTTTCATAAGCATTATCTGGCAAAATTATAGGATGTTTAATCTGACTAAAAGATGTAGCGTACTTAAGGATAATAGTTTTGTTTATAAATGGCTTTAGTTTTTGGGCACGTGACGATCAAGAAAAGCAGACATTTTTTGCAGTACACTTATAAAAACATTCCAACGAAAGTCAAAATATAATTGAAATATTAGACTACATAGATGAACAGACTAAAATAAAACTAGTATAAAGAAGTAGCCAGTGAAATAAACAGTGACACAAACAGCAAACAAACATTAAGTTACGACTTAATAACAATAACAATTGCATCAAATAACAACTGTCATTGAAAAAGTTTATGAAGAAGAGATATCATGCTCAGAAGTATTTCTTGAGATTGCCTAGATTTTTGACAAGGTCTGGTACGAAAGGGTAGTCTACAAAATTAAAAAGCTGTTACCAAGACAAATCTGTGAAACATCGGAATCCTACATTTCTGAACGAATATCTAGGATAAAATAAGGGAATTCCTACTCGAATATAAAAAAATAAAGCAGGAATGCCTTATGCTAGCGTCCTAGGGCCACTCTTAAGCTTGCTCTGTGTACCAGTGGTAAAGTTTCAAAGTACTGCTAACTTCACAGTCTAGTACGCAGTCAAGGGATAGGATAGAATGGGTTTGATAGCAAACCCGCCTTTCAACTGCCTACGATATGCTGGTCGCCAGTTTTCCGTCGGCTTCATTGCTGGTGCTACGGGCCCGATTATGTGCCCAAATAAAAGATTTTTCGATAAGATTTATGAAAGACGTAAATTTATCCTATGCTTTATCTATGATCAAGGTCATCGACTGTCTAGCAGGGTAAGCATTTTTTGTTAATGGGCTACGGGTTGTAGTTACGAGTCGTTCATACTATATACTCGTAGAGAGTTTTGCCCAAATAATTCCTATTTTATTAGTTAGTAATTTTCTTAAAGAGTATGAGAGTACACCTCCCTTAATTGCCTTGCACATTGTGTCCATGAGTTTTCTTGAATTAAAGTTTTCTTAGTTATTTTGTCTTTCTTGCAACCACAAAGTCCAAATGTTTTATTACCAACAATACATCAGTTATCGCCATTCCTAAGGAACGTGGAATGAGCTTATATTGTTCTTTACTACCATTTACTGATCTCGACCTGGTTTTCTCCCAACTCCTATAGTCAGACAATATTTACTACTCGGTCTTGCTTGGGCTGCCGAGCCTTCTAACGGTATTCTACTACGCTGTACCTGCCGGTATTATGGTACCCCTAGCGAAGTTGGAAAACATCTATTCTAGACCTAAGGAGACAACAACCACCAAATAAACGACTACTCATTGCTTTGAACGCTTTTTATTTCTATCCAAGTTATGCACGTTCAGAGAACAAACTTATGATTACTATAAGGTTAAGATCAGCGCAAAGAAAAAAAGAATCGATCAAAGTTGATTTTAGGCAGACCGATTCGTATTCCTGTAGATCGGAAAGACGTTTATAGCTCTTATCCTCACGACATATAACATCACAATCTGGGAGTCCTCGCCGTAAGCGCAGTAGCAGACAAAGTAGAAAAGGCCCATTTTATTCCAGATCACGTTTCAGATGACCACCATCACGCACCAACAATCATCTGTTTTCACCTAAACTACTTCTCTTCAATAATTCAGTCAGTTATGCAAAAACAGGTTTCTCACACGCATTAGATTTCAGCAATAAACGAACAGGGCATTGACATTTCTGGAGCAAAAATACGAGATTAATCTAGAAATTGACCGTACGTATACCGGGTGCTGCATCGGCGGACGCAACATAGGAAATCTCATGCTAATTTTGAAAGAATTTCTAATCGACCTTTTTGTTAGGGTTATATGGGTATTATGGGTTATATCTACACCTGCAAGTACATATTTAATAATTTAGGTACATATTATTTCCTCGTTTGATATCGTAACTGATTTTGCTCAAGTCAGTTGTAATAGATTCTAGAAGGTAACTGACAAGCTTTATTAATTGCTTGTAGCTGCAAAATTCTATTTTCAAAAGTTTTTTGTTTTTGTCTAAACATTTTCATAAGCGAACTGTTTGTTATAAGTATGGAGTTCATTACATCTTTATTAATATTTAATTAATAAATTCTGCGGAAATTTGCGGTTTACCTATTTATTTAATAATTCGCTCGTTCGGCAGTTATTTCAAACTAACTACATTGTTACCTAGATACAATCTTCCATAAACTTTTTACACTGAACTCGACTGTTGTAGATTTGGATATAAATCTTGTCAACAGAAACGTCTCATAATAAATTTTATTATTATTATTATTATCATTAATATTATTATCTAACTCTGATACTCTAAATACTTAGGTACAACTCTTCTGGAGGTTTACATCAATGAAATTTAAGGTTTACGTATTTATTTTAGTTATTTAGTTAATGCTGAAACAACATTGAATACATCTGCCTACACTTCCATAAATTAACGTGAGATAAAAGTGTCACAACCTTATTGTTAATGAATTATAACGGTTTGTTCTTGTACCCTCAAAATTATAATATTTAATTTAAAAATGTAACCGTATATTATAAATTTTTAAATGCTTTAAAAACTGATAGCTAGTGATATCTAGTGTTTAAGAATGGAAGTAACAATTATCATTTTCTATGTACAATATATTTATTCTATTGTTAAAAAATTGTTTTTTCGTTTAACTAACTGACGATTGCAATTTTAATTTAGAATTGTATAAAGAAATGTTTAAATCGTTAAATAAATATTTGAAGTCATATTATCCAGTCTTGGGCATTAGTGTAAACTGACATACTACTTTTCGTTTCATCCTAGTTGAATCATGGTAGTTAAAATATTGTGTTGTTGATTTCCGTAAAGAACCTGTCTCGATTTTAATTATTTAATATTAATATTTTTTCTCAAAGACTTGTTACAATGGAGTGGGTAGAAGACATTGAAAATAGAGAGCTCTTCACCAGTGTTCTGACGCGATGAGACTAGAAATCGCCTTGATGTACTTCATTAAAGAACCCAAACGTTATACAAAACGAAACGCAACAAAATTAATTTGTGGAGATAGAGATATCTGTTTCTGCGCGGTCAAAGATAAGACACAAAGCCTACGATGCTGTCGATCCATTTTCTACATATTGAGATTTACAGAAGTGTTGGCAAACAAATTGCACTGATATGTGAACGAGTGTATCAATAAAGTTGTTATGGGAAAATAGAATTTAATGACCTAGACGCGATAACTAATGTGCCATTTTGCGTAACTCGGAGGATCGGAGGTGAGTGCATTCGATGATGAAGCTAGGTATTAGCTTACCAGTAAAAGGTAAGCTAAAGCTCTCTTCCGTGTTCTAACAAATAAACACAAGGAGCTCCATAGTCTGGACAGCGGCTTTTGGTGAGGGCAAACTCGTCACAGATCACAGCTGCTTTGTGTATCTGTAATTGCTTCAAACAAAACCATCTAAACGCAAAAATATAAGTTAATAAATATATAGAATTTTTCTAAACCTGCTAAGAAATATTAACAGCAGATTTAGCCCAACTTATCTATATTATAAAGTCCACCGTTTAAGAGATACGAGGGGTTAAATAAGTATATATAGCCTGGACTTACATAACTAGCTGCGCCAATTGTTATGTAAGAGCGCGCACAAATGATTTAAATTTTTATCTGCTAAACTGTTACAAATCCTGAGGAATCCCGCTGCGAGTTTGCTTGCCGGCAGTCTAAAGTGGAAGGGCGCAAGATTTAATCGAATAAATAGATAGATCAGTGTACTACCTTCAGAGTTTACTTACATATATAGAGCGTAGCGCTAATCAACGACTGGTGTAGGTCCGGTAGATGGTTTATATTGATAGGTAAAATTGAATTACCCTGACAGTCTTCTTATGGGTGGAATTCGTTAGCGAGGATTTACTGCAGGTGAACTAATCCGTGCTACGGATTTTAGAAATGAGTTACTGAGGACGAAATAATTTTATAGCGGGTTTTTTGCAACTAAATACAATCATATTCTCGGCGTTGGGGTTCTTACATCAAAAAAGCAAAGCCACTCGGAAAGCACAAAAACGAAACGCCTTTTTGCAAAGAAACGGAACTTCGCAACGATAATATCCTAAAGAAAGTTTCATATAAGTTCGAAATGCGCGAATGATACGGGTCACGTTTGATATTTGTCTAGAATCTACCTGGACACAAGAGGATCGATGCTTTTAAACAGAAACATTCTTCACTTGCACTGAAGGGACAAACAAATTTAATTGGAAAACCAGATTACTCATACAATCTCTGATTAAGTACTCGAAAGGAGCTGTTGCAATTAAGTGGGTAGGAAACACTGTAAATAGAGAGCTCTTCGCCACTGTTCTAATGTGATGAGACTAGAAATCGCCCGGATGCACTTCATCATTAAGCACCCAAAGCAGAATACAAAACTAGACGCAACCAAATTAATTTGTGGATATTGTTTAAACAGCGTAGTAAATCACATTTCGAGGAAAGATAAGAAAAAAAATCAAAAACCATGTTTCATGAGAGCAGGTTGTGCGAACATCTTCTTGGAGAAAAGGAAAGAATTGATCATTGCGTGTCATTACCAAAAAACATCGGGGTGCTGATGATTTACTTTACCCCATAGTTTAGCTTGAACGCATCCATAAGTCAAATGCAGAAGCAAGTCCAAGTCGAAAGAAAACAAGACACAGACCTCACCTACAGCAACAACCACATCACTGTTTCAACTACAGTTTCTACGGACATCTCTCGCGTAATTGTGATAAACCCAAAAAGGAGAATCTGCAATCCAAATAAAGGCAGTGAAACCACCCACCGTGATAATTGGTTCAAATTTCAAAAAATAGTTTGTATTGTGTAAAGGTATGCTTAATGTAGAGGGTGCTGGAATCGATAAAAGGTTCGAGTAGTGTATGGTTCATAGATGACATGGGAACGATATGTGAAAAAGCGTTCGACGCTTCACGTAAAACCAAGTTAACGTTAAATTTAAACAAATATCAGTTTGGTCAAAAAGATGTTGAGATTTTGGGGGTATACTATCTCCAATGGTCCAGTGAAATCAAAGAACACAAAGATGCATTCAGTCCGAAACATACACAGATTTCTAGGTTTAACTAACTTTGATTTTGTATGATTCTCAGAGAAGAACTCAATTGTATTGTGACGCATCCGTAGATGGACTGGGGGACGCTCTTATGCACAAGAAAGACAACAACTGCTACGTAGTAGAATAAAACTATAATTCTAGCAAACTCAAGCTTATGGCAATTATGTTTTGTCTAAATACATAGATTACTACCGTATTTGATAGAAATTCATTTTGAAATAATTATTAATTGTCAAGCTTTGACTTTAGCAAATGCATGATGGTATTATTTACTTTCAGAGTACGACTGTGAAATCAAGCACCGAGCTGGGAAAGAATTTGCCACAGAGGCGTTGTCGATCTAGCATTAGTCGAAGAACCTAACGTATGCCACGAAAGTTTTGAGAAAGATTCCATCAATGTTAAATCAACAATAATTGTCGTAGGATCTAGTTGCCGTGATAAACAAATTTTTCTTTAAACTTGAATGTTGACACTTGTCAGAAGTCAAATAATTTATACTACTTATAGGTTAGAAATTCGGAAAAGTATCTATCGCCTGGTTGGACAGTTGCTTAAACGTCAAATTGTGATCCTTTTTCGTGATTAAGGTATATCTCCTGAGACCATTTATAGGACAATAGCTGAATGTGAACAAGGAATACCATGTTTAAATTTAGCAAAAAATGAACGACCAAACACACTGAGTAGGGCAACGGTAAACAGATTAATTGAAACTGCAAAAACCGTGTTGGTGCATCATACAGTAAGTTAGCTCAAAGATTTAGGATTTCATATGAATATGCTTTGAGCCGAAATCATTTCCCAGGTAACAAAACCATCATTATGGACGACAAAAAATATTTTACGTTCTCCCACTCAGAACTAGAAGGAAATGATAATTTTTTATACAGAACATATAGAAAACTGCCCAGGCCAAATATAAATCAGAAAAGAAATTTAAAGATAAAGTTTTGATTTGGTGCGCCATTTCGGAGGTCGGTGTTTCTAGGTCATATGTAGCACATATGCATCACGCTAATGATCAAATAATATTTTGGCCGGACTTGGCTTCTTGTCATTATGCGAGAATCACAAAAACCTGACTAGAAGCAAACAACATACTTTACGCACCAAAAGCAGATAATCCCTCAAATGTACCACCAGCTAGGGATATAGAAGGATCTTGGTCATTGTTATGCAGAAAAGTCTACGACAATAGATGAGAAGCGCAAAACAAGGAACACTTATAACGGTTAATCGAAACTCCAGAAATGGATTTAGAGTCCGACGGAGATAAATTCAGGACACTTGACGAAACCCAAGAACTTTTCGTGATATCGAATTCAATGCGAAAATCGATGATAATTGAATTTCATGATTAGTTAAAATATTTTACATTTGATCATACTGTAGCAAAAGAGACTGGTTTTCGAGACATCATATCCAAACATGTGTTGTACGTGCTTTTAACAAGCAACGAGGAGGTCAGCAACAAGGAGTCTTGAAGTCTATCCTTCTTTCCAAAAATTTTTTCGAATAAATCCATTTAGAGCAATTACGATTTTCAATGCGATTTGATGGCAAAAGTTATAGTGTCCGCAGTCAGAAACAAAAAGAAATTCGATTGCAAATTGAGACTGAGCGAGAAAAACAACAGGCGTATTTTAAATCAATGCCAAATTTCAGGAAACTAGTTTGAATTTGACGAAATTGTGTTTAGACGAGCTCCTGTCCATATTGGGGAATCTATAAAACTGCAACTGAAATATCAGTGACCATTAATAATTACAGAGGTATCACCAGCTAACATACATCGAGTTGTCAAAATCTGCCCAGAAGAAAAAAAACATTTGCAATTAATGCGTAGGTTTCTTAATTGAAGTTATACAGAAAATATCAGTGAAGAGTATGAGCAAGGAAAATCAGAAGAAGAAGAGAAATTGTTAGGAGACGTAGAACAAATAGAAGATTCGATACGAGAACCTCAGAATGAACAGCGGGAACGGTACCAAAGAAAAGGTAAGTGTAGGAGGCTGCATGTTAATGCTTATTTTATATTAAATTGCATATTGAACAGTCTACAGTTTAATAAGAATCATAACTTCAAGTCATATTGTCTTATCGATGTTATGTCAAAATCGAATTACGAAATGAAAAGCTTGATTATGTGTTAATTAATAATAATAATAATAATAATAATCGCCTATATTAAAAATAATATAAAAAGAAAAATACAATATAAAAAGAAAAATACAATATCTGTAGCCTCCTGGCGAAATCTAGCCACTGGCTACTCTATTTAACCAGGAGACTACGCAAAATATATAAAAATAGCACATAAAGATTAAATTAATTTGTTCTGATTTAATTTGTTTTGATTTAGGTAGTTAGACATACGCATGGTGGTTATTGCAGATTAAAAAAATGATTTTTTAAAGAGCTTTTAAATCTATTTAGACCAAGATTTTTTATGTGAGGGGGAATCGAGTTATATACTGAGACAGCATTATAAGTAAATCCTCTGCGAAACAAGGTTGTTGAATGCTGCGGTATTGTGAGCATACCTTTATTACGAATGTTTGCAGAATGAATTTGAGACCTAATGACCAATCTATCAGAAAGGCCAGCAGATGGCTGCATGGAAGTTAATAGAGCATGTGTATACGAACCCAACTGGTATTTCCAACGATTTTCCATTTTCAGCCATTTGAGCTCGCTAATGCTATTAGATACATGATCATATTTCTGTAGATTGCAGATGAATCGACAACACCAGTTTTGAACCTTCTGTATGCGATTTTTATCATACATTTCTAAGCAAGGACCATAAATAAAACTGCAGTAATTAAAGTGCGATAAAACTAAAGATTCTGTACGCATTTTCTTTTAAGCAGAGTTTAAAATATCACGATTTGCGTATAGTAATTTTAACGAGGAATAGGTTTTTCGCAATAGTTTGTAAAGTGTAGCCTAAAACGTAGTTTAGTGTCTAATATAATACCGAGATTTCTTGCAGAGTCGACTACTGGTAAAAGTTCATTATCTATATTTATGTTGAGATTTAAATCTGGTGCTGTAATATTTTTTTTGTTACCAAACACTAATAGTTTTGATTTACTCGTGTTAAGTTTTAGGTTGTGTTGCATTGAAAAGTGTTTAATAAGAGTAAGATCACTGTTGATGTCTTCGTAAGCTTGAGTTCTATCAGAAAAGTTAAATGATTTATATATTTGCGTGTCATCAGCATACGCCTGAACATTACAATGCTTCAAGGAATTTAAAATATCAGAGGTATATATAATAAATAACAGAGGCCCTAGAATAGACCCTTGAGGAACACCGGAAGTTAATGAATATGATTGTGACAGTTGCTCGTTAATTTTAATTATCAGACTCCTGTCGGATAGATAGGACTTTATTAAGTTGACTGTATTATTGACGAACCCGTAGTACTGAAGTTTTGCACACAGAAGATTATGACTTATTGTATCAAAAGCTTTAGAGAAATCGAGCAGTACGAGAACGGTTATTATGTGCCTATCAGTTGCGCTTAAAATATCATCCGTGACAGTGGCGAGAGAATTAGCAGTACTAAGACCCTTCCTAAAACCGGATTGACATACGGATAGTATATTGTTGTTGTTAGAAAAGGCATATATTTGTTTATATAGTATCTTTTCAAAAATTTTAGAGATACACGGTAAAATGCTAATTATTCTTAAGTCAGAGTAACTACTTGGATTAGAAACTTTAGGTAGTGGAAGACCAATGGCCTCCTTCCATTAATGATGTGAGTAATATATTTATCGATAAAAGGACTACAATATTTTAGCATTATGAGCGTAATGTTATCTGAACCAAGAGCGTTAGATTTAAGACTAAACAGAGTTTCATGCACCTCTTCTATTGAGGTAAGAGAGAAATCAAAAGTTTGGTTGCTGAAGTGCCGAATATTTTGATAATACTGTATTTGTGTATCGCAGTTGGAAGTTGAAGATTGAACAAAGGAGCGAAAATAATTTCCGATCGAGTTAGGGTCAGCTAAGTTACTTGGCACTTAAATTTTTATGGTTTATTATTTATTTCAATTATTTAAAGATAACAGGTTTAGGACAGGTTTCTGGATTTACCCTTTTTAAAAGCTTAGTGACGCCCTTGTAATTATGCATGTCTTTGTTGTATTGAATTCTAATAATTTTTCTAAATTTAGTTAACATATTCCTGTCCTAAAAATATTTAAGAACTAATGATAGGATTTAATGTAGTAAAGTAGACAGTAATATTATTATTGTGGACGTACTTTTGGTATAGGCATTGTTATTGTAAAAGCAAATAAAACAAATATCTTTGCAAAACTGTTTTTCAGAAGTAAACAAAACGTGTTTTTCCATTTGCATTACGGGGCGTTTCTACGCATTTATCTTTTTGTTTACATTGCAACTAAACATGATCCTATCAGAGTGAAAAAAACGATGTAAATAGATCAGGTTAATAAATCGTCATTTACTTTGCAGCGTAACAGTACTTTACAAGACATTATGTCTGAAAGGAATATCATTAATATTGCATGCTACAAGAACCTGATCTTTTTTTATATTTTATTCACAATATTCTAGATAAATTTTTATTTTGCCATGTTCAGAACAATCTTATGAAATTTTAAAGCAAATGTTACAGTTTACATCCCGTGTATTATGGTCCTTTGAATTTTTTAGGTTTTATTCGGTACACCGTCGCCTATTACTCACTGAAAATTGTTGATTATAGCTCCGCGGAGCTTGAAATTTTAAATAATTGCCCAAGTAATAAGACCTTCATTAAAATATAACGACATCCGTTTCAGTAACTGCCAAGTCTTACATTTACATAGCAAAAAGTTTTAATTGTTATATTTTACAAAAGGGCAATAAATCTCATTGTTAGGGAGCTCCTTTCATATGCACATAGAATATAATGATACTGATTTCTAAAATACGTTTCCTTATTATTTAAATTTAAGAGCCTTAGGGCTTTGCGTTACATGTATAAGAGGATCGATGAATACCGAAGAGCTTTTCAAACGGCAAAGGATCTCTTCGTATTTTCCATATAAGTGATATCAAGTACTCAAATAACAGCGGTTTTCATTTCGAGTGCTTAGACAAGGCTCTCGACGCAAATGCGCAGCAATTAGAGACAAGATATTTACTACCAAAAGGGTGTACGAATTCGCAATACATTAAACATTTTAGTAGGATGAGGTTCTGCGTATTACGGTTAGTAATTACGTAACTGAAACTAGGTTAAATATTTTCAGAGGTATTGCATTACTAACCTATATTTGATGACCTGGATGTCAACGCGTTTAAAAAAATTTTAATTTGAAATTAATCACATTAGAAGGAATCATTGTGACTTAGCACTTTTTGAGTAGGTAACGACTACTAACGGGCGTCCCTATTGTGTAAAAAGAAGATTAATCGTAAGTCGATAAAACCGAGCTTAAAATTAATTCCAAAATTGAGTTTGTTACGGCACGATAAAGCTCATTTATAACGTCACTTTAAAAACAATAAATGAAAAGATTTTTGCCTCATTTGCTTCCAACTTTAAACTTTTATTTTTCTCGATTTTCCTCAGGTCTTTATTTTCCTGCCTGTCAATTAATGTATTAAATGATTAATTCGAATTAGAGAAAGTTTTAAAGCAAAACTGTCAAAAGTTCCTTAACAACTTTAAATTTTGTTGTATTAGTAGGTCTGCAGGGCTTACAGAAAAAGTTAGTTCTCTTGAAACTTTTGTACTACTAGATCTCTAGAATAATTATTCTCCATCAAAAGATTTCTATAAACTTGGATTTGTCTTATTCTGCTGTTAGCTTGTTTTCTTCTACGTGCTTACTATCTAGTCTTAAATTGAAGTACATAAACATGTACGGAACAACCTATCTGCTTTAAATTGGACATGCTGTAAATATTTACACTTAAATATGTTTGTCGGAAGCTACGAAACTTGGTTATTGTAATAAGAGATTTTAGATATTCAAGAGTGAATCTTTTCATCTTTCTTTTAAACAGCAGTTGTTTTTATATTTCCATATTGTTCTGTGTTTTATGTCCTAACATACTAGATAAAAATAGTTACAAATCCGACAAATAGACCTTGCGTGGATAATTGAATTTCGCCGATTAAAAGCTGCTCTAACAGTTTCCACACAACTGTATTTCTCAATTGGATGATAATCTTATGAGCATAATCCCCAAGAGAGCATTTGGCTCTACGAGACTTGTCCAAAAATCATATTAGCTTGTAACTGTTTTTAAGTTGTGTTTTCCTCCATAGCATTTTGTCACTATGTACATCGTCTATGATTGTTGTATTGTCGTGTTTTTCACAACGTACAGACTTTATGATAAGCTTTTTGCAGTAATCAGGACTATTTACTAGACCATTTACTAGATAAGGTTACCATCAGAGCTTGTGTAAGATTTGAGTAAAAGATCTAACTTTCTTAAAAGATATTGTCAAGAGGTGACAAGTTTTACAAAAGATAACAAAAATGGTTGTAAAATATATTTCAGAAATAATCTTAAATTGCTAACTGTTTCAAAAATATTAAGAAATCGTTCTGTATTTTAACATAAATTTGTTACAATGTTTAAACATATTTTATAAGTAGAAGTTGCGAAGATCACATGACAAAGCACCTACGTCAGTAAATCTATGCTAATGTACCTAAATGCTCGATCCTGGTCCAGGTCAGATTAGTGTCTATAATCTCATTATACAACTTCAGCAAGATGATTGTCTCTACGTAAGTACTTTTGCAATCTTACTTATTAATTTTGCACACATTTACTTTTTGTTCCTATTCTGAGCTACGATCTTCCTCCTGAATTACTCCAATAATAAGCTTTGGCCATTTTTCTTTAACTAGATAAATCATTTTTTGTTTTTCTGCAAGAATGAAATCAGACGACTTTACTTAAAACCACATCTACGGTGATTTAAAAATGTAGAAAGATTAAAAATTTTCAACATACTGTTATGATATGGAGAGCTCTTTTTCTCAGGGTCCTTATTTTTCTTCGTGTGGTTCTCAATTTTTTTATTAAAACGCTATTTTTCTTGACAATATTAATTAATTTATTTTTTTCTGTCATTTCATTTATCAAAAAAAACAAAATTTTTTTTATACTCTCTTTTTTTTATCATTTTCAAATATCACTACATTTTTAATATCATCACATTTCCCCTCCATATTAATCTAAATTTTAAGCGTTTTATACTATAGCTTAAAATTTTGATTAATATTAACTAAAATATACTCAATTGTGAATTCCATTACAATTTGATCTTTGTTTCTTTTATTTGTCTTATGTAATATAATAGATATTGTTTTGTTTCATGATATACATAATTATTTTTTTCAATGGTGTTTTATTTTATGTTTTTATTCTAACCTTAATTATTTGAATTGACGGTCTTGCACTTTGACATTTGGCAAACGTCATTTTGACATTAAGCAACTGTCATTTTTTTTAGTTAATTGTCATTTTCACATTTATGAATTGTCATTTTTTTTAATTGTCATTTTGACATTTGTGAATTGTCATTTTTGATATTTGTTAATTGTCACTTTGACATTACATTATTTCAACAGAATAACAATTTAAAATTTTATAAGTTTAGTTAGCATTATTAACATTTTATACAGGATTTTTTTTATTGTTTTTTTAACTCAATATTCGATATTTTCATTTTATTTCACATTTCCTTCCTATTTCTCCCTTATTTTCCTTTATTTTCCAACTAGCTTTCATTCATGCTGCATTCATACAAATCATTTTCTACAACTTCTTGAGAAATTGCAAAAATTATTTTCTCTAGTAGTAACGTTTTCTTCATATAACTTAACTCCCTGTCTTATTTATCTACTTCAATATCATATTTTATCTTTACTTATTCATATTAAGGATCATATTTTGACCTTTTCTTTTAATATTATCAATCATATCATTAATTATTTATTATTATTATCATTATTATTCTACTAACTTCATATTCAAATCTTCATAATTATCATCATTTTAATAATACTTCATTAATAATTATTTAACTCATTATGATTATCTTTAACACATTCATTCCAGCATCATTCATACCTTCTTGTCAAACCTAATACGCAATGTTCCCTATTCTTCTTTGGTTATTTCTGTCAACATTGGCTTCTAATTTTTACTTTAACATTCTCTTGTAGCATTTATTCTAGTTCTTTGATTTTCTTTCTTTTTCTGTATTTGTAATTTCTTTGTTCCTCTCTGACTCCTGATAGTAAATTCTTTAAATGTTTTTTCATTATCATTTTATATTTTTTGATCCTTATTTTGGATTTACTATCTTTCTTAAATATTTTATACCTCGATTCCTAATTTTTCTTTCTAGTATTATTTTTAGATTTTCTTTTGACTTTGATCCCCTCCAACCTTTTATTTTCCATTGTCATCTTCATTTTGTTTCTTCTTTCCGCTTTTCTTGCTCTTCTTAGTTTATTCTGCCAATTAATAGTACATTTCAGTTTTTCTTTATTAGTATTGTTATTTTGATAATTTTTTTTTGTAATTATTCTTTATCTTATTTTTAAGATTTGCCTTTCTTATTGGTAAACTGTTAATTTTTTCTTTTGGATTTATTCGTTTGTGGTTTACTGAGAATTTTGCCATATTTTGAATCCCGCTATCTAATATACAATAATGACTTGGTCCATGATTACCTGCTGTTGATTTCTCTCCAACATTTTTGTTTATTTTTTTCTAATTCTATTTTCACATTCTGCTGGTAGTTTTCTTGTGCTTTTTCTTGCTCCTTAATTTTCTCATTTATATTTGGATCCCTTATTTGTAACATGTTGATAATTTCTTCTTGGTGTCTTTCTATTTTCCTACGCATTTCATTCTGACATTCATCTATCTTATTATTCACCTCTTCTTGTATTTCACCTCTCATATTTTTAACAATATTATCCCAGCTATTCTCATGATCTTCAAATTTTCTTTTATTTTCTTCAAATCTTTTCTCTTGATTATGATTGATTTCTTCAAATCTTTTAGTATTATCTTGTTTAATCTCTTCAAATCTTTTAGTTTGGTCTTCAAATCTTTTATCTTGGTCTTGTTTCATTTCTATTAATATTTTAAGTAAATCTGGTTGTTGTTGTCTTATTTCTTTTTGCTCTTTATCTCTCTTTTCAACATCTCCCATGGTCTCCTCCATACTTGTACTTTCTTCTTCCATCTGTTCAATTTCAATATTTTCTTGCTCTCTTTTGTCCCTTTTTCTACTATCTACCGATTTACCTCGCTTTGACATCTTTCCACTACCAACAGACAACTAACAAAATGATAATTATGTCTTTTATTTAACTTGCCCTACCACGTTGGGACGCCAATTTTTTATGTTATGATATGGAGAGCTCTTTTTCTCAGGGTCCTTATTTTTCTTCGTGTGGTTCTTAATTTTTTTTTATTAAAACGCTATTTTTCTTGACAATATTAATTAATTTATTTTTTTCTGTCATTTCATTTATCAAAAAAAAACAAAATTTTTTTTATACTCTCTTTTTATTATCATTTTCAAATATCACTACATTTTTAATATCATCACAATACATTGAGAGTTTGGCACTAATGCTATAGTAATGCCAAAGTGTAAGACCTATGAATCAATATTTAGCAATAAAAATGTTCTTGGTGTAATACCAAACGAGTCAAGAAGCTAGACAGACTAATAAAAGAATCAGGGCCGGCGTCAGACGTTAAGGCGGCGAGGCGACTGCCTCAAGGAGTACAGATATGAAAATACAAAGATCGATACAGAGAACTGAAATAGTTACTTTAGATAAATTATTTCAGGAGTCGTCAATATTTTGCATGTGTCATCATTCAACTTGACTACAAAGAAAAACTATTTAAAAGCACGACTATGTGTAACAAAAGAAAGCAATAAGCAGCTTCTGATTTCCAGACATATTCTCCTGGCATTTATTCTTATGAAATTTTGAAATGCGAGACCCAAGTGTCTATTATGATTTGCTCATCTGCTGTTACTCTATTGTACTGGCTCAGCAAATCTAGATTCTATTACAAGTCAATCCTCTCATGCTTGAGTTCCTACAAGAGAATCTTTTGAAACACAAAACTAAATGTCGACGGTTTGCATTCCAGGTATGTCTTAGCAAGGGTGTATGGAAATTCTTTCTTTAGCTTGACTTCTAAAGTAGGAGATTGCGTAAAACTTTTGGATTCCCTTCAACGAGAACGGTATTTCTTAATATTCTTTGCTTCGAATCTTTTTTCTTTCTATTTTGCAAGGAATATCAGATAGGTCTTGAATGAATGCGAATCAACATATTGTCTCCGCACAAATAAAATCTTTTTCTACAACCGTCAAAAAACCTTAGATTTAGCATCGCCAAGGTTACGGGAAGCCTTTCATTCTTTCACATGGTAGTAAAATATATATTTTACGCTCATGTGCGAGAGAAAAAAACAAAAATGACACATTAGGTAACTCTGCTTATTTTTGCAATTTTATACTTTATTATTTTTCAGTTTGCACACTTGTTTTGTATAATTTACTTCAATAATTTATATAATAATGTTTGAAGGTTGTAGACAAAATGTTGTTTGTATTTCGTGAGCGAAATCAGTGATTTTTTGGCGCATTCGAATGACTTTTTTGCCTTGACCTAACGATCTCGGCAAATAATGCCATTCTCATGCGCTAAAAAAAACACTGATTTCTCGTACTTAATACAAAAATAACTATTGTATACATAGAATTGATATTAAGACTGATAAAGCCAATTAAGCGTTTGGTAGTAATTGTTGGTAGCATTGTTTAGACAACGAACTTACGAACAATTTCTTCCAACCAATGAAAATTATTTCTTCTTCTATTTGCTATTTAATCTTTTAGAAGGGAAGAGGAAAGAAAATCGTCAATGCTGTTTTCAAAAACTTTTGTATTGAAAATGGTATCGCTCGAAATTGGGTATCCATTTTGATTATCTTAATATTCATTGTTTTACTTTAGATAAATAGTTCAAACAGAACACGATAAAACTCTTACAATCTATACGACAATGTCTACCCAGGTATGATCCTAGAGCTAGATTTAGACGGGCAAAACCATATCTTCAAAGTCTAGATTTCTTGAACTTGCGTGCCCATTGAGTTCGTAGTTTTTCATTCACCCATGACTTTTCGGTTCGGTTTGATTTTTACGAATCGGTTGGGTTTGCTGAGTTGATTGTTATCCAAACCGATGACGGCTATAACAAATTCTACTAATAGGAAATTATGATAGAAGATGCAGACGAGACCGTAACAAGGCGAGATCATTATCTTTTGACATTTGGTAAAGAATGACCTCCAGCTGGCCACTAGAGCTTAGTCAGCTACCATATTAAAAAGATCACATAAAGTGGGAATCAATCACGTCACAACACCACAGACCACTTTTTACTTCCAAAATAAGCAAACGTACTAACTCAATAGTAAGTCTAAACTTTCCCTTACCAAGAGCAATAAATGTAATAAAGTATATGGACATACTGCAGAACGTTTTGTGCAATGTGCTGTGTCACAAGTCAACAAAGGTATTATGATATAAGAAGTACCTAATAAGCCCATTTCAATGATTCCTTAATTTTGCTTTGAAATATACATCCATGGCAGTAAATCCCTGATTAAAGTTAATCAAAGTTAGAAATACTGAGTCCAAGTGTCTTAGGTCGGGAGATTTCTAATATTGCTTGGTGCAGTGTCACAAAAATCTGAAATTTTCTTAGGGCGCACTAAATCCTAAACGTCGCTGTCCCTGTGAATACAACCCAGAATTTTGTAACTTCATTGCAACATTAGTTTTAGCATATTTCTTATACCTTACTACAGTAATTCAAGGGTTTGTTATTTTAACTATGATCTAGTAGAGCTAGGCAATACTAACATACCCTTTTAAAAATTATTATCTTAATGGACATATTGAAGAATGAATGCTACTTATAGTAGAAAGATGCTGCATGTATAACTGCTTAAGTAGAAGATTATTTGTTAGGAACAAAATCAATGTTGTTGTCTTCGATTTGGATATAATGAACCCATGAGAAATTCGGCATCGAATTCTAACCTTACATGCATGTAGATTTCATTAGGTATTAACCTTTCGATGTAGATGTAGTTCAGACATGAGTGTGCTTGAAGTTACATGAACTGTTGTTAAGTCTCGTAAGTAAGCAATCAAAGGCATCAAAATTTAATAATGGAAAACTTCAAATTATATGCCTCTCATTTTATATTTTGTCAAACAAAAATTTACAACTGCCTTAAATTTTCACTTATATTAAACAAAAAAGTTCTCTGACAGCTTTAATTAAACAATATTTTAACTAAAATACGAGACGCCTCTAGAGTTAAATATAATTTAAATTGCCGTATTCGTTTAATAAAATTAAAAAAGAAATTAGTTTATAGCAGAGTAATTTCGTTTTAATTACAGAACAAAGGCTGGGCTGTAATTTTGGTATAATGGAATACGCCTATTATTATTTGGGCTATTCACTAGTTAAGATCTTATTGAAAAGCCAGGGTCTTTCAGTAAATTTCACTTTATCATAACTTTTGCGAATGAATTGGAAATTGACGGAGCGATTATTTTGGTTATTAATAATAACAATAATAATCAGACTTTAGTCCCGTTAGACTTCCAACAATCTCTAAGGGAGACTTCGTCGAATCTACTGAATACTTTACGTTCTGACAATTACGTGTTCAGAAAGTTAAATAAAGAAATTCTATTTTCTATGGTTGTTATTTTATAAGTGTGACGGTGAAATGTAGCGTATCAGGTATTCTAAATTATAATTCCATAACTAAATTGCAAATGATAATGAAAAACAAACAAGACTAAAAGAATAAGATTGTAAGATGAGTCAGGATCGAAAAATAAGTTTCTGAATAATTGCGTATAAAGGAATTAATGTACCTACTACTAATTAGTATTTCAGTTTGCGTAAACATTAACTTTTAACTTATACAAACTAATACGAAGTTGTTTGTTTTCTCTTGTTTCAAATTGTATGTGCTACTAATGAACAGGCGCGTAAAAACACCTGTGTACATGTGTAAACATAGCAAAATGAGGGACAACATTTTTGAATATTACAAGCTTGAAAGGTGCTCAGCTTTAGCTGATGACTATAATCAGTTCGTTGCAGCACTTCTGACACACTAAAAGCGCTTTTGCAAGTTTTCAATAAATGATAAAATGAAACAACACCGCAGTATTGGTGGTAACTATTTGAAATTAGTATCAGAGTCAACAAGATGTTACAAGATCTCATTATTGTAAGCATTGTATTTAATACCAAACCTACTTTAAAGATGGGCAACTTATTCTGCACAAGCATATTGATTGATGTGTTGTAGATTTCAGGCTTTTCTCGTCGAATGTGTTACATTTCGTTTGACTAACCTTCTTGGTGTCATAAATTTTTTTTATCATTGATAAACATGTACCTTATTTGATGTAGTCTCAGCAAGTGATCTACCTTTACAGTTTCATTAAAATGCGTAGCTGCAGTTTCTTTAATTGATTTCGGTATTGTCGCGGAAATTACTCTAAGGAACCCGTAGAACATTGTTACCGTACCCCACTGGCATACAATTATTTTGATATTTCATAAAGATAAAAGCTGATATTTATTGAGACTAGTGGTCACCTTATTTATTGCTGCCACGAATCTGTTTTCATTTGTTCCAATTCTAGGCAAGACTCCACCACGTTAGTGCAGAATTAAAGGTCTAATCAGTAATTCAGTATTAATACCGTAGTCCAGCTGCATATTTTCATAGTTTGTCTTGTTTTCTATATTGCCTGCCCGTTTCTTAATCTACGTTGGCTAGAAATAAAGTTTCCTTTTTTAGAAAACAACAACAATCAGAAAAACCAGGCAACTGAATATTTTGCCAACTCTCGAGTACTGTGATACGTTTGATAAAGAGGACATAAACTATTTATGCCCTGTGCAATGTGTATGAGTATATTTGTCTCATTAAAACTTTGTTATCTAAAATCATGATTCTTGAGTTTAGTAACTCTTCTCCTCCACTAGATTCGTTTCAGTCATTAACCATGGGCATGTAACAAGCTTACAAAATTTAATTTATTTGTTTCCATCCAAAAGTTTACAATTGTGCAATTCTGTACCCTCGATACAAATATATAGTCTGGTTACAGTACATTGCCGATATACGAGGGTTGTTTGAAAAGTCGGCACTACTGGCGCATATCGAGGTTATGTTTAGTTAGTAGCATCTCTTGGAAGAACACACACCAAGTTTCAGCCAGATCGGTCTATTTCTTTGTGTTTGGCATTCGTTTGAATCGAGGAAGTCGAGTGATTTTCAAAAAATGGACGAAAAAGAATTTCGTGTGTTGATTAAACATTACCTTATGAAAGGCAAAACGCCCCAGGAGACTAAAGAGAAGCTTGATAAACATTATGGTGACTCTGCACCTTCGATTAGAACAGTTTATAAGTGGTTTCAAAATTTTCGGAGTGGCCATATAGGCACAAGTGACGCTGAACGTTCTGGACGCCCTGTTGGCAATTAATAATCCTCATTGACTAGCTGGAAAAGGGTAAAACTATTACAGGTGCATATTATTCATCGTTATTGGACCGTTTAAAAACCGAGCTGCAAGAAAAACGCCCACGATTGGCCCACAAAAAAGTCCTTTTCCATCACGACAACGCACCAGCTCACGCCTCAGCAGTTGTGGTCGCAAAATTAATGGAAATAGGGTTCCAACTCGTTTCACATCCCCCCTATTCTCCAGACTTGGCTCCCTCGGACTACTATTTGTTCCCCAATTTGAAGAAATATCTGGCGGAAAAAAGATTTTATTCAAACGAGGAGGTGATTGCAGAAACGAATGGCTATTTTTCAGATTTGGACAAATCGTATTATTCAGAAGGGATCAACAAACTAGAGCAGCGTTGGACGAAGTGTATAAGCCTAAAAGGAGACTATGTTGAAAAATAAAAAAGGTTTACCCCAAACAATTAAGTAGTTTTTATTTTTGCACGGACTTTTCAAACGACCCTCGTACATATAAATCACTACTTTACCATGTTGTATCAATTAATTGTTAATTGTGTTCTAATTATAATCATTTTTAGGCTTTTAGATTAGAATGATTACGCGCTATAGCCTAGGCACTGAATTTGTTTGTTTTGTTTAAGTTTCTACAGCAAACCAATCAATGCTTATTTGTTGCATCACCAAAACAAAAGCAAGAACACAAAGTGTAATGTCATGTCAAAAACAGTATTCATTCCATATAATTGAAGAGTGGAAATGCAAAAAGGGTTAACTGCCAAAATAATAAATTTAGAGTGATTGAACAATTTTTATATTAAACGTTTGTAACAAATTAAATTTGACATTACGCTAGGCTTATATCTTGGGTAACATAGTAAAATAAGTTTTGAAAAGAGTGTATGTACCTAAAATAGTATACGTATTTGGACACATAGATCACTTAATATGTAAAATGCTTCTGTAAAAATCTTGTTGCTCCTTTTTTGCAGATAAGGAATCATCCACATGAAGAATTTTTTCTTATTTCCACCAATTCTACTTTGCTGTGGCAAAGTTTCTAATGTTATTCCTTGCAGATCGAATGTTGTTTTCCCTTTCTTCAGAATGCAGACTTCTTTCCATTCGTTGAGTTCATTAAAGTTTTCTTTTACTTTCTTTTCCAGGCTTCTTACGGTCGATCTGCAGTTGAACAGCTTTACTTATGTGTTCAGGATGCTATCAGCTATCCCGATTATTCCATATCCACAACTGAGAATAGAAAACGATATTTTGCAAAGCGGACTACGTCGTGCAGATCATTTGGTACAAAACTCTTTATTATTCTTTTGCGTTTCTCAATTAGGGCGAAGTCTTGATCGCACGCCATAAAACTATGTCCATCTACGAGAAGATTTTGTTGCATGGTTTCAAAGACACCGATCGAGACCAAGACTATCATGACATCCTGTTTCTATTCTGGCCTGTGCACTTGTTACACCAGATTGTAATTTGCTTTTTATGAGTAATTCCCATGCTCAGTACTCTCAACAAATAGGACGAGATTTCGTTTCTTCCTCTTCCTCCAATACCCTCATGCCACATGTACACGAAGAATGTATTTGTATCACTTAAATTTATCCCAAACTTATAACAAGACAGTTGACTTGAGGTAAAACATGTCTGAGTGTATTAAAGTGGAAACCAACATGACCTACTGTAGATCCATTGATACCGAAGAATGTGTCTGTCTGGTTTCTGTGCTCCAGTAGTATCTAATTTCATAACACTGAAAAAACTATTGACCTTTCTATGGTGCAAATTAAGCTGAACCTTTGCCATTCTACTGATGGAAACTGAATTTCACAGTTTAGCTTGTCACATTGTTTGCATGAGTCAACTCTAGGGCGATGGAAGGATAAATTGGAAAAATCTTTTAAGAAAATACGTCGATAATATTTATAAGTGACATACTTACGTCTCTTGGTATGGATAAAATGTGATTTCTAACTCGTTGGTGATAATTTTCGGTAAATTTGGATCCTCTGTTACCTCCTCCATTATCGACAAAATCAAGGTTACCCATTTTTTTCTTTTTTACTAAAACCTCTATCTTTCTTAACGTTATGGCAAATATATCCATAAAAGTGAGTTTGCATACCGATATTAGTTTTCGTTTCGTAAGTAAGATTCTTACAGTTATACGAACATTTACATAACACCTAATACATTATGATATTATTAAAGTTATACTATAGCTTATGTTGATATGCCTCTTGTTTTAGTTCAGGTTTCGAAGGGATTTTATTATTTTTCGATGTCTTGTAAGCCTTAGCTTGACATTTAAGCTTTTTATTTTCTTTTCTGTAGCTGTCACTGCTACAACCCCTACACTTTCAGGCATTTTACGGTGACATCACGTTAATAATATTGCACTTGGATGTGTAGAAAACTGACACAATCAGCTGACATAAACTAGCACATAACCTCTTTTAAAATACACAAACTTCCGACGTACATCTAGAAACGTCTGTATCTTAGTTTTACAATTGTTATTGTTATTATGTGACTAAGGCTTTAGGTCGCGGTTCCTTTGGACCTCGTGGCTTCAACTACTATGGTCATTTTGCCGCCAACTAGAATTTAGCCGAATCCGAGGTTTTCTAGGCCCGGTAGGTATTTTTAACGTGCAACTCATCTTGATTACATGGTACCCACTGCTTTACTTTCCTCCCGGAGGATGGCATCCTTTCCCAGATTTTTTACGCGAGGAAAATCTCAGGACCTCGGCCGGGAATCGAACTTGCTACCATTGGGTTGATAATCAGATGCGTAACTACCAGAGCCACTGAGACTCTCTTTTTACAACTTTTAAATATAATTTTTGGACTTAACACCTTTTATCTATGACTGTTCAATAACACAGTCGTTATACGCGTAACCATAGAGACATAACCATAGTCATAAAACACCAGTGAATTGTAGGGATTTTATTCACTGGCGGTGTTTTGTTGGTTGCCTATTTATAGATATAAACAAAATAGAAATTTTTATAATCTCAAACTATTTATTGTTAGAAAAAAATTTAGACATTGTCTTTAGAGGATCCTTGTATTCCTGGTCTAAAACTCTCTTTGTAAAGATTGTTTACATTCATTGACTTCTACATATTCAAGAATTTGGACATCGTCTTCCTCAGGGAAATCCACCTCCAGATCTTCCTCGGAAGTGTTAGAATCGTAGATAAAACGTCGTATTCGACTCGCACATAATGAGCACGAGACGAAGGCGAGTGTGTAAACTTCATCCTCTTGAATAATAGCCTACATTATGTGCTCGTTGAATAATATACTAATACAGGTCATAACTTAACATGATCAGAATTGGTGCTTAACCCCTTTTGCTTTTCCACTCTTTAATTATTTTTTACGCTGTTAATTGCAGGAGCATTTGAAAGTTTTGTTCTCCATCTCATTTCATTGTTAACTGAAACACGGCCCTATGTAATAATCTTTAAGAACGTTTTATTTCTAATTTAAAGGTTACTCACCACATAACTTTAATGCTTATTAGAAATCATCCTGCTAATGATGACTCGTCTCATTTTTTGGATCGTGGGTGTCAAATAGCTTTAAAAGTAAATTGGGATCTAGCAATAGTATGATAAACCCCAAGTCTGCTATTAAAATTCTATTTTAAACACAACCAAAACAATATTGAGAGTTTGTTGGACGCCAGAGCTTTTTTGTTTAAATGGGAAGAAAAACTCAAAATTCCAAAACGGAGTGGTGTTTATCAATAAAATGTAAGGCACAAAAAATGATATATAGTTTCATTCAATCAAAAGGTTTATCGCAAAAACACAAACGACACAAAAACAAAATAAAAAAAGAGAAGGCCACTCTTTAACACGAGTAAAAAACCTTTTTAATTTTAAATAAACTTTATTTAATAGAGGTGATGTCACCCTAGTTTAATTAATAACTAGGTTAACAAACAAATAGGCATCAATACTAACAGCTTAATTATTAATAAACAAATAGTTATCCACAATATTGAATATATTTATATCATTGAATAAATGGATATCATCGATAGCAACTAATCGTCAATAAAACAAATGAATATTCACAATATCGAGTGTTCTTTAAGTTTCATCTTTTCGTGTGAACAAATTTTAAAAACATAGCACGATTTAACTCACAGATATGTATGTACTTCCTGACGTTATTGCATTCCTCTGAGAAGCTACATTCAAGGCTGGTTGCTAGGTTTTGTTCTTTGACCCAGTACCGTTGTAGATACCTTTGTGAGGTTATGTACAATATTACCTCTGCTGAATTCCTAGCTCAGATTAATAAAAACTTTAAACTATTCTTAATTTTCTATGATAAACAACAGGATTTTTACTTGAAGCAACTTCGCAAGCCATTAATGGATCCACCCCTATTACGAGTACATTTAGGGAACCAAACAAAAAATCTTGGTTAGGTCCAAAATTCTAACTGCAAATATCACAATCAATGTCTAGATTGTACGACTTCTTTCACAATGCCTTTGTCTCCGATTAAAACGGAAGGACCACGCCTATAACGAATGTCCGCCCTTCCGCCAAATTTCAAAATGTGAAGTGACTAAAACCATACTAATTAAACTGGAAATCGCCTAGGATTAATATTTCGCTTTTTTAAATTAAATTAGAATTTCCACAGAATTATCAAACACAAATAAAGTTTTTAGACGGGAGAATAACAAATATTCAAAAAAAGGATATTTCATTAGAGGATTTCCCCAAAAACAATAAAATTCGCATAATTCTATAAAAAATGATTTTAAATAAGAAAAGCTTGAAAATATAGAATTCCTAATTCAATTTAATGAATGAACAAATCAAATTTTGAATTCAACGATAAATTATGAAAATTAAATTAAAAAATCGAGAGTATACATCCACATTATCTTATGGCACTCTCGTATCAACGTAGAGTAATGAAATCTTGGCGGAATTTTAGAAAATTTAAATAATTTTATGACGACGAGTAACGAACCGTTACACCTTGCCGCTGTGTTAGATGTTACACTAGCTGTAACAAAAATCCCTCTGAAGATTCTTGCAGAAGAGTATTTCATCTCTATGCCATAGGCAAATAGTATCAAAGCGTATGATATAAAAACCCAAAATTATACAAATATGACAACCAAACAGGGTATAGAGTAGTATCTATTCTAATGTTAGGCCAAAAATTAGAATTAGCAGCAACTAAACTAAAAAGGATAACAAAATGAAAATAAACAAACAGAAATGAAGAAAGGCTTTCATATTTTTGCATCATGATCTCGTTGTTGCTTTTTGGTGCTGCAGAAACAGATGACCGTTGTAGAACTGGAATTCCTTTGTATTCGAGGCGGACATAAGCGACAAGAATGATAATTGTGGAAATGGAGGTAATGGGACAATGAAATTAGTAGCGTGAGAAACAGAGGTCATGCGCATTACGGTATTTCTATTCTTTATGTTGGAGTTGACATGCTTGATTGAGAATATTCTAGTTATCTCAATGTTTCTGTTGGATTTTTTTTGTTTTGAATGATAGCAAGAACAACAGAAAAAAAGGCAAAGTGAGCTTTTTAAATTTACATTATACAGGGACATCATAAATAGGAGGAAGCCACGTGACCACGAAATTTACTGTTGGTTAGGCAACACATTTTGCACTGTTGGCAGCTCTGTTGTAATAAAGAACTATGTAGTTTCCAGTGGCGTAGTATTGGATATATGATGAAACTACTTAGAAATTTAAATATTTAAAGATAATTATATATAAAATTGGAAAATTAAAAACTGACAATATATTGAAGATATTTTTAAAAACAAGAATTAGATAAGGCCCAAACAATGCTGATGTAGCTGTTCAACAAGAGCTTTTCAGTTATTTTTTCAATTTTATTAAATTTAACTGTCCACTATGAAGGATTTTTCATAAAAAGATAATTATGCAGGTAGGGTAAACGCACCAATACCTGGTCATTTAAAAAATATTTGAAGTTCAAACTCATTTAAATTTAAAACTAAATATTTAATAATGAGTTTTTTTGTAGTTATGCATGCATAAATGATATACATACTCAATCATTAAGAGTCATTAAATGTTTCATTTTATATTTAAAAAAACCATTTATCAAAATCGGCACTTTGGCAGCCGTCTTAACACAATCGTGTTCTGGAAATAATTAAAGATTAATAATTGACGTGTAATTTTTATTTTCTGAAATTAATGTAACATAATACTTAGAACTAGGTATGCTAGATAACAGAACTAAAAATCGCAATTACTTCAGCTCCCATAATTTATTTATAAAAAAATAATTCATTAGGTAGCAGGTTACTAGTATTTAATTAAAAATAATGGCTTACATTTATCTTAAGTTTTACAATTTCATTTAGTTATTTTACATTTTATTGCAATTTATGTACAAATTACATAAATGGTTCGATATGGCCACTCTGTTTCTCTAAACATAACCGAACTCTATTTTTGATACTATTGAAAACTGAAACTAAGGTTTCTGGTGATATATTATTAATTTCATTTTGTATGGCCTTTTTTAATTCGTCAATATTCTGTGGACGGTGCCTGTAAACATTATTCTTCAAATGCCCAAATAGAAAAAAATCTAATGGTGTGAGATCGGGAGACCGAGGGGGCCGTCGTCCACAACTAATCACTCGGTCATCAAAGAACTCTTCCAAATAACGAATAGTGGTGCGTGCCGTATGTGCTGATGCACCATCTTGCTAGAAGTAGCCCTCTTGGATTTCATCATCCAATAGTTGTTCGATAAAAGATGTTAAAATATTATCTGGGTATCTTTCTCCACTGATTGTGTCATTAAAAAACAATGGACCATAGATCCTACGTCTTGACGTCGCAACCCATACACCAACCTTCTGCGGATGCAAACTTGTTTCTTCATAATTGTGGGGATTCTCTGTGGCCCAGGTTCTGTAATTTTGGCTGTTCACATAGCCCGACAAATGAAACCATGCTTCATCTGACATAAATGTAATATTTAATATGTCATCGTTGTTCAAGTGTTGCATAAACCACTGACAGTATTGAACTCGTAATTGATGATCATGCGGAAACAGTTCTTGTATTACAGACACTTTATAGGGATGCATTCGTAGCTTCTTTTTTAATGCAACTTGGCAACTTCCTGTCCTGCAGAAAAAGTTGTTGGTTAGATTATGGTTTAAAATAGTTTAAATTGTTAAATCATGTAAATAGTTCAGGAATAAATAGCAGTGCCAGTTGTTTATTTAAGTTTGCTAATAAAACAATTGAATTACTACAAGTGATAAATTCAAAATAATTAATAATTTAAAACACGAATGAAGCAAAACATATTATTTGTTTAATGCAAATAGATTCCTACCTGTTTCAG